>PVLD010005739.1:0-45403 GCA_004027595.1 Dinomys branickii
TCCTTCGTCCCATCCGTTCTCTGTTTTTGAACAGATTTCCTTCATGACTTTTAGTTTATATTCCCACCCTCGGGTTCTTACACCAGTGATATAATACATTGCCTGCACATGTATCGCTGATTTATTTCACTTATGAGTATGGACTCCAGTTTTGTCCACTTGCCTACAAAGTTCCCAAAATTGTCTTTCTTTATAGCTGGATTTCTGAATAGACCTTTGGAGCAAAGGCCTTTGATTCTTTACTTTTGAATGATTTGTAAATTACTACAAATTTTAATATCCCAATTTGGGGTCCTATTTATCATATTTAAACAAATGTCTTGGGCAGGATATGTTTAGAGTTGAATCATTGTGCCTTTGGAGAAATGAGTGAGAGAGGACTGTTAAAATTAAAGAAGCATTTCCCCTGTTATCCTGTAACAGAAATGCGATTTGTAGATAACAAGGAAGAAACAGAAGTGCAGAGAAGTTGCTCAGGTTTCAGTGCGCACAAAGCCCTCACTACTTCACCTGAGTTGCAGTTTTCTCGGCACTTTGATAGTGACTGAGGTTTTGCATAGATCCAATGGTGATACATCCACAAGGGTCAGGATCCCAGCAACTAAACACTGGTTTTGCTGTTTGATTGCTGAGACATTGACAAAATTGTTCTGGGATTTGGTCAATGGATGTGCATCTCAGAGTGATTTCTATTCCAGTGTGTACTTTGATATTCTATTGGTGAGAACAGAAGTGATCAAAGATACGGCTCTTTGTGCTGAAGAGTTTACACCACTGAGTTCATCTCATCAGAGGTCCTTGATGTCTTGATCAAAGAAAATTTACATTTTTCTTATAAGTTAAATTACTGCAGGACACAGTAATATAGAAAGTGTTAGCAGGAGTTTAGAACTGAGGTGCTCATTTTGTAGATAAACGGAAATCTCAGCTGTCTAGGGTTCCTAGAGGCATTAATCATTTAGCTCACTTGGACTTCTGGGTGACCAAGGGCTTTCCCAAACTTTTAATCTTGTACTGGAACTGTTAGAAAATGCAATGTTAACTTCACAACTTCCTTTTGTTCTTTATTATTAATCTTATTACATATGAAGTATGTGTTTGTTGTAGCAAACTGCAAAATAGAGACATCCAAATTTAAAAACGAAAACTTCCTCAGCCTTAGAGATTACAATGCTAACATTCTGATACTGTATCTTTTTATCAGATTGCAGATCTCTTCCTGAAGATGTGTATATAAACAACAGGAACATAATGTAAGTACTTTTTTTGGGGGGGGCATCTTTTGTTCTCATTTTTTTTTTTACCACATTACATATAATTCATATCATTTCATGCCAATACATTTTTCTTATCTTCTCAAACTTAATGGAATGCTTCATTTTCTTGATGACTTCAGAGTAATATGAAAAATCAGTTAGCATTCTTGATCTGTCTGGGTTTCTGCCTCTGGTATTTTTTCACATGGTGTCTGAGAATCTTGATTTGAGAAACTTTGCATTCTTGGAGCAATTATATACATAGACCTTCTGTGACTCAGAACCTTATACGGAGGCTCTGGGTAGAATCCAAGCTCTTTTAAACAAGGTCACCATCATGTTCCCTGTTGGTCAGGTCCTTTCCCTGTACTGGCCAGGTACAGCTCCTTTGGTTGGCTGCCTTTTAGTTTTCCCTGCCTCCCACATGACTGTATCTCTGTTCTGAATTCCAGACCCATCCTGCATGTTCAAGCCTGTGTGCTGTGCAAGGATGCCCTGCCTGGTCCACTGTGCTGTCTCCTCTCTTGATATGTGTGACTGGGCCCTAGCTGACTCATCACCTGCCTTACCCCATCCCTCCTCCTGCTGTAGCTGATCTACCTCTTGCTAGACATGTTGCTGGTAGTGATACTGTCTTTGCTATTGGACAACTGGCTTCTTTGGCCTCCACGCCGGTAGACTCGGAGGTTCTATGCTGAGTTGGCTGTTTTTGCACCTTTCCATTTGGACAGCCACTATCATTACTCTAGGCATTCTTGCACTCATTCCCAAAAGCAACTCTTCCCTTTCTTATCTGTTGCTTTTAATTTGTGGGAGCTTTTTCAACCATAAAACCAATCTGGTTGGATTTGTACCAGAGCTTAAGATCTCTCTCTCTTAAGTAATGTGCATGGACTTTTCGACAAACATCTAACAATTTTCATATTATTATTCTCTTGGCTTGATTCTTAACTGTCAACTTGTTTCAAAGAGACAAGAATTTCCAATAGGAAAGTCATCAATCTGATTGCAAGTGTACCAAATTTATTTTTCTTATGTTTTGTTTCAAAACTACGTAGCTATTATTTTCAAATGAATTCTTCTATATATTCTAGAAGAGTTTGTATAACTTTACTAAAGACATAAACTGGGTTAATAAATGGAAATCAGGGAATGTAATCAGCTGATTATGGGCATCCATTTAATAATTAGGTCATTTTTTCTGCTTCAGTTGGAAAGAAGCCTCGTCCCCTGCAATCATGCAAATAGCCTGAGGAGGAGAGACAGCTATACATGCAAATCAGCCTTTTGTAACCTATAGTAAAAGACTTTAATGGGATGCTCTTGAAAGAAGCTTTGGATGGGCTGATGGTGGTGACTCAAGGTCACCAGCTTTGTGCCTGGGAAGGAGAAAGGAGGAAATTGTGAAGTATGTGAAAATGTAAGAAACGGGGAGGGTGAACCCTAGTCATATTTTTCCTATGGTTCATCATGCTACCCTGGGTGAATTTCTACTTTTACTGGAGAGTTATTACATTATTATTTTATTTTACGAGAGTGTTGTTTTAATTATCAATTTTATAATAAGGAGTTGATACATGCATTTATATTGGTAAATACAAGTGTTTTTTTAATATCACTACACATGAATGGATCTTTATTTACTCAATAGTTTACAATACATTGCATTCATTCTTTTTTTTTTTTGAGATAAGATCTTACTGTGTAGTCCACACTGACCTGGATCCAGGTGTTCCATGTGTGTGCAGTTATGGGGGTGTCATTGCTTCCAGATCCTTTCAGTCAACAGAGGTATAAATTTATTTTTTAACCATGAGTTCACGTTGGTATTTCCAATTCAGATTTAACATTAGTGATTTTGTGTGGTACAAAAGGGTTTCCCACAGGGCTTCTCACTGGGAACCACAGCAGAGCACTATGGGCTAAGCATGAGCATAATTGCTGGTAGATACAGCACCATGAAGCAAGATTTGGAGACCTGTTGTGAAATCTGCTTCACTAAAGACATCAAATATTGCAATAAAGGAAGCCCCAAAAGGGATGATTTCTAAGAGAGAAAGGGTAGGAACCAGCACTTTAGCAACTTTAAATTGCTTTGCATTGTGCAGATATTTGTCATAGAAGAAGATACATGTTACTACAATAATAAATATAGGCTAACAAGGATGTGATTTTTGTGAATATTCTCATATTTGCAATGTTATTTTACAACAGGAAAAATTTCTCATATTTTATAAGACAGCTACACTTATTACAGGAAAAATCTCCCATAATTTGCAATAGAAACAGTGCTGATCTAAACATAAAGGGGAGAAGCAGAGCATCTCCTCATCAGGCTGGCAGAATGCTGCTTTCAACAGTATTAGAAATGCAGAAAGAATTCTGCCAAATAGGACTTTGATACATGCAGTAATATTTACCACATAACATGGTATGCCACAATTGCTGAACATGTATTATATCACCTAACCCCAAACAACACTGAAGAACAGATTCTGCTCTCCCCATTTTCAGGTGAGAAGACTGAGGTGAAACACTCTGTCCAAGGGACCCAGGAGCAGTTGCCATGACAATCTAGGCCTCCCTCTCACCAAGTATTTTATTAGCTTCTTAGACTTTAACAAATAAAAGAAAATTTTGTAGGCCAGGTTTGTACAGCCCAAATTAAATGGAGCTATGAAAATATTCAGTGGGAGCATCTATACTTCTCATGTGAATAATAACGGCAATTTTTTCCTGAGTTATCTATATTTCTTCAATTGGGCTTGGATGAATAGATCATTTCTAAATAAAACAGGAGAGCATAAAAAAATGAAATGAATGGGCTCAATCCCAGTTGAAGCAAGAAGAGTAAAATACATTTCCCTGCTTGAAAGAAAACGATTCATCTATTGGAGGTTCTATAAATGTCCTCTTTCAGAAAGTCACACAGCGCTGTCTGGAAGGGCATTTTACCTTAAAATGATGAGGTCTTTCATTTGGAGAAGGAGTATCCTGTTCCACATTGACCCAAGCGAACAGTTCTCTCTGGAAGCCAGGGGAGTGAGTGTTAGTGCCATTGGGGAAGGGGGAAGGGCAGGATGAGAGAACTAAGAAGAGAAACCGACCCCGGTTGTCTTTGAGCACAAAGAAATTTTAAAAAGGAAAAAGCAGAACAATAGTTATGGTCATGGGAAACAGCAGAGCCTGTAGGCTGGCTGGCTCCTCTGTGGTATCACAGAAGCTGGGTGGAATTTTACCTAAAGACTGTTTCTCATGGGTTGTGCAAAAGAAGTAAAGAACTTGTTAAATGGCAGGTTCCTCAGCATCCAAGCTAAGAGGGCTGGAACTTAAGGAAGGGAAACTATACTGCAATGGAGTGGACACAGCATGAAGAGGGATCACAGCTTTGGGCAGCTTAAGGGGAAGGGTGAGCTAAGCATATGGATTTTCCAAATGTCATAGGACTAGAAAACCAAGAGTATAAAAAGAGAGGGTTGATTGTTGGACAAAGAGCAGGGTAGCAAAAGTCATTCGTACATTAGGAGAGATGGAATTGCACAATCCCATATCCACATCACTGCTTCTAACTCTAATTTTACTTACTTCCAGAGCATTCCCAATGGTCTGGGCTGTATTTCCACTGTAATGATGCACAGCCCCTAAAACTCAGGAGTGTTCAGAGCAGAACTGAGCTTCCTTCCCCAGAGCTAGTTCCCTCTCTCTAGTGCCTTTGTCTTGCACATCCGATTCCTCTCGCTCTTTTCTCTTAACACCAGTTAATGGCTCGGTCTTATTATTTTGACTTTGAAGAACCATCCATTTTTCTTTGCACTGCTGTTGGCCTAAAGTCCTTATCTGTTCATTTTTAGACTATTGCAAGATTGTTCTTCTTAAACTGCCTCTAGCATTTTCCATGTTTAATTAATCTTCGCCACAGGGAAATTCTCAATGTCAGATGTTTCTGTGATTGCATGAGTTGCAAAGAAAAGCTTATTTAGCCCTTCAAACAATCAGAACAATTTCATAAGGATCTCACACTGTTCCTCCCAGAATTTGAAGTTTCTGCCACCACTGGAACGACCCCAGCTGCAAGGATGGTAAGTTATATAGCCTTGGATAAATGTCACAATGTTGGAGAAAAAAGGAGTCTTTCTAAAGATCCAGGTACACATTCACTTTTCTCAGAAGTGGAAACTGAGGCTCAGTCATAGCAAGAGATTTATAGGACACAGAAGAGAAGCAGAGTTAGGACTTGCTGGAATTCTCTCCTGATTCTTTGCATTCATGCTCTTCTATGTCACATTCTGTCACACATTCCATACCACGTCACACCATGCCACCAAAATGCTTCAGAACCAAAGTGGCAGGAGGACTGACTTCATCTGTAGCATGGATAGAGAGGGGGTTTGGGGAATCATGAGTCAGGGAGACACAGAAGAAGGTTGATACCAGAGCCTTGAGAGCTATTTCATCTTAAGTATAACCCAAGATGGTATCAGTGGGGATGGACAAAAGGGAAAGACATTGAAAAAAAGGAATACGATTCCATACCCACAAACCACTGATTTTGTTCACAGATGTTCCCAGGAGAAAGACTGTTACTATAAGAGGTGAGCTAAGTCGCTCACGAGATGCCAGCAAACTTGAATCAGGAGATGAGCTATGCACAAATAGTTTGAGGAATGCAGATTGCTTGAGAGAGATACACTACTGGTAGCAGAAGTTTACTAAAGAGATTTGATTACAAGTGAGAAGGAAAAGTTCCTCCCTTAACTAAGGTCTCCTTAGAGGTACCTCTCTTTTGTGACTTTCAGGCAGGTATTGAAAACGTAGCTACTTTTATAAATTAAGAAAATTGTTGTGACTTTGCTTGTTTTTAAAAATATCTCTTTACCCTCCTACCAAGCCCTCTCCCAAATCCACTTACAACTTTTAGGAAATTGCCACCAGGATTATACCTACAAGTGTCAGACCTTAAAGGTATATTTGAACACATATGTGTGAAACAAATATATCTGAACCCTTTTGCCTCAGTACTGGCACAGGGATAGTGATCAGAAAGTTAGTCACTGACATTTCATCTTTGACTTCTAAATGCAGCTCTGGAAGCTCTTCCTGTTAAATCTACCAATGCCAGATGGCTTGGGCAAATTTTAGCATTGTAGGCTGGGAAGACAATTCTTGGGTCATTCTCCTAAGAATGGAAAACATGACATATTTTATATAGGTTAAAATGTTAAGTATATTTATATATACTTAATATATTTAACATTTTATTCTATGGCTTACCACATCATTTAAATGTAGTTACAGGGTACAGTCATCACTTGATATCTGCAGGGGATGGTTCTAGGATCCCCTATAGATGCCAAAATTCACCAATGCTCAAGTTCCTTATATAAGATGGTGTAGTCCTTGCATATACAAACTCTCATGTACTTTAAGTCATTTCTAGATTACTTATAATACCTGATACAATGTAAATAGTCGTTGCACTGTATTGTTTAGAAAACAGTGACAGGGCTGGGGATATAGCTCAGTAGAATAAGTGCTTGCCTAGCAAGCGCAGGGTCCTGAGTTCGATCCCCAGTACCGCAAAAAAAAAAAAAAAAAAGAAAGCTATTAGAAAACAGTGACAATAAATAATTCTGTTCTGCACTTGTTCAGTAAGCATGCAACCATTGTGGGCCTGAGCTTGGCTGAGGTTGATTGAATCTGTGGATATGGGACCCATAGGTATGGATGGACAACTGTGCACATTAAATAATTTAAGTGATTATAATTTAATTTATATCATGATATATATTTGATTTATCATTTACTTTGTATATATAATGTACTATGAAATATATTTGATATATAAGGAAAATATATAATATAGTATGCTAAATAAATAGTAATAATAAGTATATACATATAAATAACATTGAATAAATATTCAACTATACTAGTAAGAAGGTACATTAAGATAATACTAACATAGAATAAGATAATACCAAAAGTTAGTGATAAAAGCTGTGTCCACCAGAGATAGCGATACAGTTGAAGTGTCATTTTGGGCTCTGACATCTAATGTGGATACTCAGGGCTTCTGGCTCTGTGACTGTGACAATGTCCAGTGGCTAATGTTTTCCATGTAGATAATCCATTAGAGTTGGAGGTGACCTTGCAGACCACTGACTCCCTGGGCATATGTGGCCTTAGGTATGTGTTTTAACAGCTCTGAGTCTTACTGCTTGCTCTGTGAAAGAAGGGAACAGGGGCTGTTATTCAGGCACCATTTTGCTGGGACCCTCTCCCAAAGACCCCAGGCCTGGCTGCTGCTCTCCTCTGTGTCCCTGAGCCTCAGTGCTCCTGCTGTGTGCTCCTCTGTGACTCCCTCTCTTGACCACTTTTTCAACACTTCATCCATTTGTTTTTGCATTTACTTAGTGCAGTCCAGGACAAAAAAGGAAGTTTCAGGCTTAAGCTACCTCTGTTTGTTGCCTTAAGGAGATGAATGAATGAACTGAATGAATGAACTGCATGAATTGCGGTGCCTTCCTGATACTGCAAGGCAGGTTAATCACCATAGGAGGCATAATGAAATGGTGTGGTGAATGGTTAAATTAAAAACAAGTATTACAGTGAAGACACATTGCTATCAATCTCCCCAAAATGCTCTCCTTGGAGTCACTCATCTCACTGTTCATGTCGCATTCCGAAGCAGCTCTGGAAGTCCTCTTTCCTTACTGTCGTTAGTTGCTCTGACATGGCCGCCTTGATGCCCTGAATTGATCCAAAATGGTTCCCTTTCCTGAAAATTTTGATTTTAGGGGAGAGCCAGGAGTTGTACCCTGCCAGGTCTGGTGAGTAGGTGGATGAGTGTACCCTGTAATGTTTTTACGAGCCTATTTTTCCTGCTAAATACCGCTTGGCAGTAGCATTCACCATATTTGTGATCGTATCTCATGAAAGAGGACATGAAAGAGGACTTCCGGAACTGCTTTGAAAAGTGGCACAGATGACAGGCGAAGTGTGCTCAAAGCAGGGGGGTTATTCTGTGGGGGGATTAAAGGCAGTGTGTCTTTTAGGGTGATAATATTTAAGAATGTAAGCTCACCCAGCTTTTTCATCAGCCTGTATATACCTACAATGGGTAGAGTGAGTTAATCATTCATGCCACCATGTAGGGAGGCCTTTTATTCAGTACCCACAGAAGACATCATACCAAATGGTCCCCCCTCCCTTCTAAAACAAAAATCTTGTGAGGTAAGCAAGTTTCGCAGCCCCATTTTACAGAGGAGGAGGCTGAGGTTCAGAGATTGTAAGTAGCTTGCACAAGGTCACACAGCTAATGACTGGCAGAGCTGGATTTGAATGTACTCTAGTCACAATCTTCTGGCTACTCGAAAGGGGGCAGGGAGAGTTTGGTGGTCGAGAGAACAACAAACCAACTCCCTTTCCTGAATAAATTTCTCCATCTACAGAAGTTTTTCCTGGGGTTTAATAGCTGGACGGTGCCAGGGCAGCTCAGGGTATGTCTCTTGGAACTAAATTTTTCTTTTAGAGTTAACTATTTTCCTGGACAGAAGAGGGGACTGTGTTGAATTTTGCTGTGTACACCCCCTCCAGGAAATCTCTCCATTTCCCCAGTTAAATTGGAACCTTAAATGTGTGAAAAAAGTCGAGCAAGCCCTGGCCTGGGCCAGAGAACCCATTTGTCCCACAACCTCTGCAAAGTGCAAGATGAATGGTGAGCAAGAAGCCAGGAGCAAGAAGCCAGCAAAGAGCCCTGTCCATCCTCTCTCAGGGAGCCCTTCCTGGAAGGGACAGCGGTTGAGAGGTCCCCAAGAGCATCAGAGCCTGGGGTGAGGCCCACATGGAAGAGGAGCGCCCCAGCCCATCACCTGAGCAAGGCTGGAGAGTAAATGAAAATAGCCATCCCTGGAGAAACATATTTATTCATTTAATGGCTGAAACAAAATGCCATCTCTGTTGTGATAACAAAAGACTTAAAGTGCATTACTGTCGCCTCTCAATACACTTGTGGTCTGGCTCCTGGGTCATATAGTGCAACAGTCCATGTAATCCCCTGAAAGGAAAAAAATTAGGCTCACAGTGCCAAATGGATGCTCACCACATAATACCAGGTAAAACAAGCATATTCCTTTGTCCCCTCTGTCCCCCCCTTCCTAAACCTCCCCAAATGTTAGAGAAATAGAGAGAAATTCCAGTCATTTCTCATTACTGTGAAGGTCAGCCTGGCTGGGAAAATTGTTTCTGCTTTACAATTCCCCAAACTGTAGAAAGCAGTTAGACTTCTGGACAAAAACTAATGTTGCATTCAAAGGGAAAAGAGGCTGAGGCGGCACTGCTGCTGTAATAAGAGAATTTTTTACTCTTTCCACTTCCCTGTGAACCTAATCAACTGTGACATGAGAAAATATACTGGGCTCACCCAGCCAGAATCTGACTGCCACCTGAAAATGTCCTCAATATTCCACTGTTTGGGACTTTACAATGATCCTTCCGACATCAATTTTGTGCATGTACATCAAAATGCCATTAGAAATGCTTCCCCTGTCCTCCGCGCGGAGCTGCCCTGGGCCTCCAATCCCCTTCTCCCCGTAGCTGACGGATGGCTCCTCCTGCTACGCATTTGAAAGTGTTTGCCTATATGGAAAGGTGTCTGGGGAAAGGGAGGGGGCAGCAGGGGATCCAGGGATTGCTCTGCAGAAAACACTTTTGAATATCATTAGACAGGAACTCTGATAATCTAAAGGGCCTCAAGAATCAGCACTCAGCACTTGATTAGTATTTGTTGATTTATGAATATCCCAGGATTTCCACCGGACCAAGCTAGCTGGACAGCACACCTCATACTGGTAGCAGGTTGGAGTAAGAGGCAAAGAAATCCAGATGCTGCCTGCATCCTCGCAGCTGTGTCAGATGCTGCGCTGTGTAGGTACCATGTAGGTGGACAGGTACATGGATTGATTGACTTTTATGCCTTCTCCTCTGTGCCACACACGTGTGTATGTTTTTTGGGTACACACACACACACACACACACACACACACACGCACATTCATACACAGGTATAAATGATGCAGGACAGTTTTTGACAAGTGCCAGGTGTATAGAATGAAATTCTTACTGACAGTTTTATTATTTATCAGTTGCGTGAAGCTGAGAAAAATCTAATGTGACTCTCCACAGTGGCGTTCTCATCTTCTCCCTTTGCCCTAATATTTACGGAAATATTACAAGTGTTTGACATATACATTCAGCATTTGACTGACTTTAATAACCATGTGATCAATAAGAAGTGATATTTTTATAGTCCAAGTTCAATATTTAAAGGGTCATGGTGGCAAATCTTCATCAAAGCAATAAGACTAGATGTTTTTATTTTTCAGAATCCATCATTTGTCATCTAGAAATGGTCTCTTTGGAATGACGGCAATTAAGAATTAAGATCTGTACAAAATTAGCTGCTTTTACAAAGGGTGTGGGCCTTCCAGGGGCACAGAGCTGGATACACCTGCTTCTGAACAGCTTGAGGTTTTAGATACTAAGAAGAAATTCAACGTGAGGAATGTGGATAAAACGTGGATAGGAAATCAATGGATGTAAATCTGGGGAATTATTCCTTATTCAATACAGATACTAATTCCCAAACTCTTTATAAAATTACTGCTTCTCTGGTAAACTCACACAGTTACCAGGGCTGGGTAGAGAGTCCTCCTTTCCCTGTGCTGAGTTCTGAGTCATTTCTGAAGGTAAGGAACAAATTTATCCATCCTGCATTTTCCCCAGCCCATATTCCTTCTGGGCAGTTGGATCTTCAGAATAAAATAAAATGAACATTAATAATCTTGGCTATTGGGCTACAGTACAAGGCCGTGTGACTCTTGTTCTAGAATACAAAAGAACATCTCACATTTGAGTTGCTAATGGGGTTGGTCAACCTCGGAGGTCAAGAAATCAATTTTTTAGCAGTGTTCACAGTCTGGGGAAACCACTCAGCATCCCAGTGTCATGAGGACTTATTTCCTATCTTCTTTGTGCTCATCCCTTCATTCATCAACATTGCTACAATACCCACAGTGCCTAGCACTTCATTGCACATACAAGGTACCAGGCACTATGTTAAGAACTTTGTAAATGATAACCAATTTAATCCTTACAGGAACACTGTGAGGTTGGTACTTTTTACCTGCTATTTATTGGTACTTGTTTTTGTGCTCACTTTCGCAGTACACATACTAAAATCAGAATGATATTTGTATTTTTTGGTACTGAGCTATGACCCTGGCCCTTTAAAAATGTTTTATCAATACATTTTGCAATATGTAATGATTACATTTATCCCAGGGAGTTGGCACATGTACACATTACATCTTAAGTCTTCTTCTTCTTTTTTTTTTTCTATATTCCCTATCGCTTCCCTCCTCCTTCATTCCTTCCAATTCTTGGTCCCCTCCCCATTTGCAAAAGCTCTATTTTTAATCATTTTTCCCTTTCAATCCTTTTCCCCCTGTCCCTTTCCTCTCCCTTCTCTCCTTTTCCCTCCATCTCTTGGTTCCTCCATTCATTTGAAAAAGATCACCCTGCTTTCTTTTTAACTTCTGTCTTACTATATATATTTTGAGTTTCTCAGATAAGAGAATCCATCATGTGGTGAGCCTTACCCAATCAGTAGAAAGTCTAGAGTGTGCCTCTGGCTGAGTAGAGAGAGTTCTTTTGCCCGTCAGCCTTGGACTTGAGCTAGAATCATGTTCTGCATGATTTGAACTGCCAGTGTTCACAATTGCACAAGACAATTCTTTATAATATCTCTGTCTCTGTCTCTATCTCTGCATAGAGGCTATTTGATTATTTTCTCTGCACCTGGACAATGCTGACTGAAACACCTTCCGCAAAGAATTGGAAAAAAATAATTGGAAGCATGGATGTTTCTTATTTGCAGACCTGTATAATAATTTTTTTCAATTACTATTATTACACTTCAAGTTTCATCAACAAAAGTTTGTTGCAATTTGATTTTTTTTTTTTTTTTTTTTGCAGAGTCTAAAATATTTCCCATTTGGCTCTGTACTAAAACATCTGCTGACATCTGCACCATGGCAGTGAGGATTGGTTGAATCTTTGCCAGCTGGTTAGTTTGATCTATCATCTGCCTTGAGTGGGGGTTTGGTAGAATCATCCGTGGAGGCAAATGACAGAGTCGGCATGAGTGTCCCTCTGAGTGTGATGGGGAAAGCCAGAGAGCTGGCACGGGGAAGGGAGCCTGCAGACGTGACGAGAAAACAGGCCAGTGTGCTCTGGACAGAGCAGTTGGTGGAAAGCAGGTGAAGGAGAAGGGGGGATGGGTCTCTAATGTCCTAGGTCTGGGCTCCTCATGGACCCAACTTTGAGAACCACTCAAAGAGCAGTGATGGTGAATGTTTTAGAGCTTTCAATGATACAAATAGCCTACTGTGACACACATGCCATGGGTTTGTCACCAGTGCTCCACAGTGTGACTTCTTTTACTCAGGTAAACACAGGGACATTCTCAATTATATCACCTGTGTGAGCAAGCATTCTCCTTTCTGGCCACTGCACAGACCTGTGCTCTGGAGTGGAGAACTGTACTTCTTTTATCTTTCCAGAAATTCATATTATCTATAAGAAAGGGGCTGTATTAGTCAAAGTTCTCTAGAGGAATAGAATCAATAGGATAAGTGTGTGTGTGTGTGTGTGTGTGTGTGTGTGTGCGCGCGCGCGCGCGCATGGTATATACCTATGTAGATATAGATACCTATATGTCTAGACCTGTAACTAGGTAGAGAGAAAGATTTATTTTACAGAACTGGCTCACACGACAAATAGGCTGGCAAGTCTAAAATCTGCAGGGTGGACTGACAGGCTGAAGAGAGGATGCGCCCATGTAAAAGTTCCAGCTCAAAGGCTCTCGGCTGCGGAAGCCTCTCTTGTTTGAGGGAATCCAGTCTTTGATTCTCTCTGGGTCTTCAGTTGATTGGATGAGGCCCACCCACTTCATGGAAGTCAGCCTGCTTCATTCACTGTCTGCTAATGGAAATGTTCATCTTACCCAAACATATCCTTGCAGAAACACCTAGAATGGTGCTGACCAAATCTGTGGGCCAGCGAAGCTGATATATAAAAAATCTGAATCGCAAAGACTATTTAGGTAGGATGGAGAGGGATGTTGGGGGACTTTTTTCTTTTGTTTTGTTTGAAGAAAGTCTTGCTGGGTAGCCTAGGCTGAGCCTTGAACTTGCTGTGTAGCACAGGCTGGCCTTGAACTCACAGCAGTCCTGCCTCAGCTTCTCAAGTGCTGGGGTTACAGGTGTGCACCACCATGCCTGGCTAGGAGATACTTTGAGACAAAGTTTGTGAATGTATTTTGTAAACAATCAGGCATGATTCAAGTGAAGAATTTTATTACTGTGATAACTCTAAGAAGGCAGGGAATGGGAGGAAAATGTTTTTAAAAGATTTACATTTTATAAGTTTTATAGTGCTAATACTAAAAGGTTTAACCCTTAACACTTAGGCTCTTTTGGGAAAACTCAGTTACTGAGTGGGACTTATTTCTTTGAAGGTGGTGGACAGACTAGATTTTTCTTAGTATATTTTGCTAAAGTATTTGTATGTATAGGTTTAAAAACATATGTATTCTCAAACTTTAGCATTCCATATACAGTGATACCTCAGTTCACAAATTTAATTTTTCTTCTAATGTTGGGGAAGATGGCAGTGTTTGTGTTTGTCATCTGATGTGCAGTATATGAATGGAAACAAGATTTTGTTGAATGCTTTAAGAACGGTTTATGAACAGACACATCAGTGAACCAACACATTACTGTAGTATCATGGCATGGGTGACTAATAGACAAATGGATCCCCAAATTTACTGTATATTTGAACATTTACGTTTCAATTTATTTGAATTTTCTGGCTCAGGTGAAAAAGGCAAAATAGCTTCCAAACTATTATGATTGGTGATGATGGTTAAATTAGCTGAAATTAATTCATCAATATACTCTTTTGATTAATGACTTGGATAGAATAATGTTTGCCATAAGTGGATAGGGCCCAAGGATTTCTTGTGATTCTCAAAATATGCTCTCCTCTCTAGTCTCTGCCAGTCTTTGGGAGTGAGAATGAGCCCCCAAACTTCTGTGTATTCATGGAAAAATTCCCATTCCCCTCTTTTCTGGATTCTCAGAGCTTCCACTGTACTCTGCCTTGGAAGCCTCCAGGAGTAAGCCCTGATGGATAATGCTGGGCAGCTCAGGAAGCCGGATGAGCCCAGGTCAAGCCTTCCAGCTGGATGCCCTTCCTCAAGGGCACCCGCATGTCTCTCACTGTGTGCTCCACACCCCACTCGCCTCAGCAGCCGTCATCTCAACAACAGCTCCAAGGCATATTCTCTCACATTTTTGCCCCCCGTGGAGCCGGCTCTTTTCTTGAAGGCCTCTAGTGTGGTGGCTGTTCTCTACCCTTTCCTGTGTCTCAGGGCCTGCGGAAGGAAATGGGGTCTTGCTTGCGCATATTGATGCCCTCAGGCTACTCACCCATTTCCTGGGAAAATCAAGTGTTTTGAAGCTTGTCCCCGGGACTACACCAGTTGTTACGGTCTATAGATTCTGAGTCACCCCACTTCATTCATCAGAGGTTTTCTCTGGTTCTCTGTCATCATCTGTGGAATTAAGCCTGCCACGGCACGTGTGTGCGTGTGCGTGTGTGTGTGGTGACCTATGTATCTTTCTGGTACCCTGGTTTCTCAGTTTTTGGCTTTCTTTCCTGCAATGGCCATGTCTTCTGCCCTCTGTCAGCCATCCTGCTGACAACAACCACCTCCTCCCACTCAGTTATAAGCATCTCAGTCTCGAGCCTCTCTCTCCTACATTTCCAGCTCAATCCCTCAACCACTTCAAACTCCAACAATTCTTTAACCCACAGGAATTTATAATCCTTGAATCTTCCCATCTTTCTGCTGTCCCTACTTTCCACCCCCTTGGTTCCTTCCTCCTTACCCAGCTGAGATATCATGGCCCAGCTCCTTACCTGCTCCTTATCTCCACACCTGCCTGCTGACCTTGACTGGAGGAAAACATCCGACCATGCTGTGAAGTTCTCCAGACAAAGGAGAGAAACTGGGAGCCTCACAGAATTGTATAACCACTAAGCTCCAGGGACAGACCTTTGGTGTCACCCAGCACCTAGAACCTCTTCCCACACCCCTGGAAGGATTGTTTTACATCTTCTCATCTCTCTAAGACCTTCTTCCCCAATCTCTCACTGACTTGATTCTTATTTCCCTAAGAAATAGAGTCAAACAGCAGAAAACGTTCCCACCTTGCCCTGCTACAGACCCCTGTCTACTGCATCTGCGTGCACAGAGACATAGGCCCTGTGGATAGCACACTGTGCTCCTCTCCTGAGAAGACCCTCCATTAGTTCAGTGGACCCCATGGCTCTTTCCTAGTTAGGAACATCCTGATTTGTTTCACCAAATTGCCCACTGCTCTAAGGCCACTGCCATCAGTGATATACATATAAATATGGAGTTTTAGCTTCCTGAAAAACAGGCCTCTCTGGATCCTACATCTCCTTTGGCTACTGCACCATGTATTGTTTTCATTCAGAGCAAAATGCTTGGAAAACGTGAGTTTTTGTTGTTGCTTTTGATGGTGCTGGGGCTTAAACCTAGGGCCTCACACACAAGCTCTACCACTGAGCTACACTCCCCGCAGTTGTTTGTCTTTGATGTCTCCAATTCTCTTTTTAAAATCCATTTTAATCACCTCACTGAAGCTCTGGTCGGGATCAAGACTTACTTTCAAATAACAATACCAGAGGTTCTTTGTCCGCAGTCGTGAAAACCAGTTGATGCAGTTGTTTTTCCCCCTTGGAACACTCGCCATGTGGTTTCTGGGTTGCCCACATCCCTTTGTTAATGGCCATGCTTGCCAATCTCCTTTGCCTATTTCTGTCCCTCTTCAGGAATCATTTATTCATGTTGGACAGTTCCAGAACCATCATGGACATCACACTCTGTCACTCTGCAAGCGTCTTGCACAGGACTCTGGCTCTACATACCAGCAGGATTCTGATGAACTCTCAAGCCTGTTTTTCTAGCAGGGATCATTCTCCACAACTTGCCTCACAAGGGGTCCATCACCATCTAGTGCTGTCTCAAACATCAATCACCTCCAACTGATGCGCTGAAGCAGAATGGGTTTGAAAATCAGCTCTTCCCATAACATTTCCCATTTCCATAAATGGGGGACATCCCTTCTGCCTTGACCCCTCTCTGTCTCTTGCAACCCAGTGTCAATCCACTGGCAAATCCTGCTACCTCTGCCTTCATAATGTGTGCTGAGTCTGATTACTTCTTGCCAATTCTGTCACAGCCAACCTGGTACAGGCTGCCACTGTCCCAAGTGGATGGCTGCCGGGCTTCCTGACTGCATTTTCTGCTTCTGCTCCTGACTTCCCACGGCCCACTCTCTTCACAGCATCTGTGAGCTTCCCATGGCCTTCCAAGTAAAAGCTGATCTACAAGACCCAAGATGACCTAACCTTGCTTCTTCTCTGGCCCCATCTCCGGTCACTCTGTGCCTTCCTGTTCTATTCCAGTTTGTTGGCCTTTCTGTTCTTCCCTTAACCTGCAGCGCATCTTGCTACCTGCGGGCCTCCCACCCTGCCCTAGAGCAGAGTCTCTCCATTTTTTGGGAGATTTGCCTTAGCTGCTCAGCCCACAGCATCCCCCTACTCCCGCACTTTCTTTTGCTTTGTCCTTATTTCTTATTCCTCCAAAGAATTTACTGATGTTTGATATATTGTGTGTTGAAGTGCTTATTTACAGGTATCCTTAATTTCTATTTTAGCTCCTGGACTAATACTTAGTAGATGCTAAATGAGTGGCTGACTCAAAGGATTAAATGATGCCAGAGTCATAGTTAGAAATTTAATCCTGAATAGTATCAGGAACTTGAAGAAGAAACAAGTTCCCCAGATGAAGAGACTTGAATACTTTGTGAAGCTAAGTGTCACATGAGCGCTTCTGGTCTTATCCTTTTTCTAAGCAAACTTGCCCAGAATGGAGGGACCTGGCAGGTTCTCTCTTGGGTAGTGGTTGGAATAAATGACTGCATCCCTCCTTTTTTATTTCTTTAACTTCCTGTTTTCTCATAACTTTCAGTGGGGGGAGCATTGCCCAAATGCCTGCCATCTGAATTTTGGCAGACACCTGTGCTGCTGAGCTATTTCCCCAGCTATCTGCATTTGGTTAGGAGTAGAAATATCAAGATGTATTTCAGTGGAAGATACCTTTGGAGCAATTTAAGACTACATTATAATTTTGTTTAGATTCACTAGAATTGCAGGTCTGTATTTCTGGGCGAGGGGACAGCAAGGTCTGTGTTCAATGACAGGAAGAGGGAACTCAATAATAACACTTGGTCCTCTCTGCCAGGGCCACCAAGCAATGGCACCAGAAGGAGACCTGGTTGTCTTGTGTGGCTGGCGGGCCCTTGACTGCTGGCAGCTGGGGAAGCAAATGCTATCTCCTTGTGACAGAGGCACTTTCTGAGGACTCCTTTCTCCTCCTCTCCACGCCCTATTTCTGCGGAGAGCCTCTGATTCTCTCTAGCATCAGAGCTCAGACATTTGTGGTTGTTCTTTATTCAGACTCAAGGACTCGTAACTCCATGTTGACCCCTTCAAACAGCAACAGTGAGGAGAGGCAGGGAGAAAAGCAAAGCTTTTAGTGCTGTTTCCTGGCTCTCAAAGTAAGTTACATAAAAGGAGAAAAGAACAAACTTTAAAATGTTTTTGGAACTGTCATTTGATGATGTGTTCAGCAATCTTCAGAAAATAGGTACATGTTACTACCACATTAGGGAGAAAATAAGTTAAATGAAAATTTGCAGCAGCAAGCCTGAAGGCTATCATATTGTCACTCAATAATTGGTTTCTGAAAATCCCTGAATGCATTTTAGTAGGGCTGCAAGCTTTCAGCTTTCTGGATCACACACCATACGCATTAGCCCCAAAAGGAACAGACGCAGTCGGAGTGACGGATTCTAATTTGGAAACTGAAAAGTGAATCTTCTATTGTTTTTGAAGGTAAAAGAAGAAAAAAAAGACAGTCTTGCCTTTTCTCCTGCACACTTAGCTATAATTATGCTTTGTGGTGGGAGGAAAACAGCATCTTTGCTAATACTTGAGTTTTAAAAGCTCCTTTTGATGAATTTATTCATACTTTCATCAGCGGGTCAGAAAATCTGTTTTTCAGAGCACACACCTACAATTATGTAGCGTGATTTATGAGACAAATCAGGGCTGGGTACAGCTGAATGCAGGGAAATGAGCAGACACAAATGGAAAGTAAATTTTACAGTGAGGGGTTCATTAGATTAAAACCCGTTGTCTGTTTGTGATAGGTGCTTTCTTTCCTCTTGGATTTCTGAGTGTCCCAGGTCAAAGGAAAACGGATCCTCTCCACCCCTTCACACCACCCCTGCATCACAAAAGCACTGACAGTCTGTCCTGGGCAGGTGCTTTGTGCATACACAGAACACACAAGTGGGGTCTCAGTGGCAACTGTCCCTGCCTGAGGAGAGGCAGGGGAGTAGTCAGTGCGGATGCGGTCAGCAGGGTAGGGGACAAAAGGAACAAAACTAAGATTCACTAGCACTATTTAATCTTCATGACAAATGAGTTTGCTGCCTAACGTTTTACAACTATATAAAGTCTCAGACTGTTTAGCTATGACTTCAAAATTTCTACTCTATTTGAAACTATGTACCTGAGGTTTACAGAAATCGTTTATTTTACATTTGATGTTTGCATTTCCTTTGTATTGTAATTTAGTTTTAACATTTTTTTTGAGACAGAATCTCACTCACTACATGGTTTAAGTTGGTCTTTCTTGAAGCCACTATGTAGCCGAGGCTGGCCTCGAACTTGTGGCAATCCTGCTGCCTCAGTCTCCTCATTGCTGGGATTACAAATGTGTGTCACCATGCCCAGCTAGTTTTTATAAGTTGAAAATTTATAGTTGAGTATCTGTATGAGGAACAAAATGATGGTACAATTTAGGGATACAATGTGAGATAGTTAAATCAAGCTAGTTCACATAACTGTCATGCCAAACACTTAACATTTTTGGGGATAAGAGCATTTGAAAATAGTTCTTAACAAATTTGAAATGTAAAACACTTTCCTACGTAACTATATTTCTCACAGCATGTGGAATGTTTTAAAAAATTCCTACCTGATTAGGATCTTGTAGCCTTTGATCATTATGTCTCCACACTGCCCACCCACCCCTAACTGCAGTAACTCACCTTCTGCTCTCTGTTACACTGAAGTTGACTGTTTTAGATTCCACATATAAGGGACAGTAGAGTAAATAACATTTTTCTTTCTGTGCCTTGCTTATTTCACTTATTATAATGTTCTCCAATTCCACCTACATTGTATCAAACATTGAATAATATTCAATGGTGTCTACCTAGAATGCTTTCATTATCCATTCGTCTATTGATGGACACTTAGGTTGACTCCATAACTTGGCTATCATGAATGTGACTAGTGCCACAGTGAACATGGGAATATGGACATCTATTTGAATTTAAGTCTTCTGGGTACACACCCACAAGTAAGATTGTGGATAATATGATATTTCTACTTTTAACTTTTTGAAGACTGCCCATGCAGTTTTTCTTAATGGCCTTGCTAGGTACATTCCATCAATAGTGTATAAAGATTCTGTTTTTGTATTTTCTCACCAACACTTGTCATCTTTAGTCTTTTTGACAGTAGCCATTCTGATAGGTACATGATAATATCTCATTGTGGTTTTCATTTGCACTTGCTTAGTAAATAATGATATTGAGTATTTTTTTTTTCAAACATATGGTGGCCCTTTGATCGTCTTCATTTGAAAAATGTCTATTTAAGCCCTTGCCCATTTTTATTTGGCTTTTTAGTTTTCCTTGCCAGTGAATTATGTGAACTCTTCATATTTCTTGGATATGAATCCCTTATTGGATATACAGCTTAAAAATACTTTCTCCCAATCTTCAGCTTATCCTTGCTCACTGTTAGTGGTTTCCTTTGCTGCAAGAAGCTTTTGAGTTTTAGTTTGATGTCATCTCATATGTCCATTTTCAGTTTTGTTGCTGGCTGTTTTTGTTGTCGTTGTTGTTTTAACCACTATGTGTGGTTTGTACCTCATCTCTCTCCATCTCTCTCTCATCTCACTCAGGATATGCATTAGGAAAATCTTTTTCTGATACTAAATAACTAATAGTAATTAACAAAATCCCAATCAGTAGATAATGGCATTGTGAGCAGTATATCTCAGAAGGGACACTTTCCTTGAGGTAATACTTCACAAGTACTTTTTAATAATAGGAAGATACTATCTGAAAATGCAATTCTAAATAAGGTTGTTAACTATCATCTTGGAAAGTGACTGAATACCTGACTGCAAACAAATCTTGCACGTAAAATATAAAAATTCTTTGTGTTGCATTTGCAATCTGATAAATATTTATTATCAATGCTGTTTGCTTTTAATCTGTTCAGGATATCATTTTTCCAGTTCTTAGTAGTTAAACAAAAATGGCATTTACATTACAATATTGCTTGCCAACAATCTCATTTTCTGGTTTAGTCAGCAGCCCTTCACGCTTGATTAGTCTTTAATTATACAAATACCTACATATTAAAAGAAGTTTTATTTTTTCCATACTTTGAGCATGTAATTATTTTCTCTTGCATGCAGTAACCTTTAATTTTAGGATTAAGAAACTGACTCTTTTTAGTATGGATGGGCCTTTTCAAGTGTTAAAGCAAATTTGGTTATTGTATTACGAGAAAAATTAACTTTGGGAAGCCTCTCATCAGTGTATTTGACAGCTCCCTGATCAACTGTTACAGAAAGGCACTGAGTACCTGAAAGCGAAAACAAGACTTCATTCCTCCAGCTTTTTCCTGTTTATACCTTTAGCCTGGGAATGTGGTAATTTAATCAGTTAAAGCGTCCAGTATAACTATTTTTTTGATTTCCATAAATTAGGAAATAGCTGTATTTGTTTTACATAAAATATTTTAATTCAAAGACTGTTGAAGGCTGTAGTGTAAACTTTTATAATGAAAGAAAAAATAGTCAATCCATAGAATGTTAAAAGTCTAGCAGTACCTTGTTGAGTTAGGAGTGTTTCTAGACTAATTTTTGGAACCAACAAGAAGACCCAAAAAACCCAGTAAAACTTGGAAGTAATGCATAGAGAAGATGGGGGAAAATCCTTTTAAAACTATCTGGCACACTGTTCAATACTTATTCCATATTAGTTTTCTTCTCTTTCCTCTATGCCACATGCAGAAAGAAAAAATTTCCTCATGAGAATCATCTCAAGGAGCAAATTAATTTAAGTACATCAAAACATGTAATCAGTCACATTCAATATGTACCATGTTCCTGGTTCAATCTTAGTTTTAAAGAACATAGAGGCAGTAAGACCCACAGGTGCTTTAGATCAAGTCTATGCAACAAGACTACAGGGTGTATTGAAAGTCTGCAAGGATTGCCCTTTAACTTTCCTCTGGTATCTCCTCCAAAGTTCAGTTCACCTGGTGCTAACAGTATCTTCTTGTCTTATCTTTTTTTTTTTTTTTTTAACACAGAAGTATGACTCCATTTCTTTTTCTACTAGTCTCAAGATTAGTGCAGAATCTCAGAGCTGGACAGGACCAGTCCCACAACACCACACTCCAAGACATCCCTAGAGTCACCCCTGGTTCTCCCTGAGGAGACTCTGCCAGCTTCACTGCCAGCTCATCCCACTTTCTCACAGGTCTCCTAGGAAGCTCTATTTGGCAGAGGGTGTTCCTGTTGTTCCCGGTTCTCCTGTGGGCATGCTGATCTTTGCCGGGACATGGCAAGGAACAGGACAAAATTCCTGGGATTACGAAATTTATATTCTAGCTGTCAGAAGAAAATGAGACTCAGATAATCAAATACAGATATGATGTGTCAGGCAATGATAAATTTTCAGAAGAAAAACGAAGGGAGGAAGGGAGGTGCTACTGTGTGCACGTAAAATATACGATGTGAGAGAATTTTGCCTTTCTGATGAGGTGGAATTTAAGTGAAGGCTTGAATCAAGTGGAAATGTGAGAAAAGAGGATCTAAGCAGAGGGATAGTAAGAGCTAAGCCCCTGCGTATAGAAAGTCAGACAGTGAAATAGCATAATTATATGTATCTGCTTATACATACAAAGGGTGATCAAAATACAGGGTATGTATTTAAATTTTTAAAAATTTGTTATGATAAAACATGCATTGCCATGAATTCCCCTCAACATACTTCCCTTCAATTTGAACACACTTGTCCTATCATTCTTGCTTGTTTCTGGAGCGCTTCTGGAAGTTCTCTTTTGTGAATGTCGTTACAAGGTGTGATAAAAGCAACAGAGTGAATGCTGCTGGTGAGCGCCATCCTACAGAAAGGCAGGCTCGCAAACACTACCATGTGTGCTCATCTACCGTGGTCTGGCACTGTGTGGCTTCTAACTCCTTCCCTCAAGTCAAAATAAGAAAGGCAAACATTTTGAATCAATTCAGGATGTCAGGGCAACCACAACAGTGGAAATAAAGACACCCAAGGAAGACGACTTCAGAGAGCACGAAGTTAAAAACTGATTTGCTTGCTTAGTTTTCCTTGTTGCTATCTAGAGTTTCCTGAAACACCTGAGGAGTGGTATGACCGGAAGTGAGACACCAAGGGTTCTCTTAGTCTCTCTCCTGTTTCTTCTCCTGCCTGCTCCCACCTCTTCCCTGAGGGTCATCGCTCTTGGGCTCCTCCACATTCCTACTCCAAGACCGTTATCCTCTCAGCTTGCGTGTCTGTCATCCTGGGACTCCCTGTGGCCTCTGCCTGTGGTGACTCTCCAGTCTTTCTCTCCTTTTTGGCTTACCCTCTTATGTGGGTGGAACACATCCTAGATTTGATGAAGGACGCATGAGACAAATTTACCTTACCAGAGACTTTCCATCCTTCTCATTTTGCTTATTGTTTTATCTTTTTCTCCTCTTTTGTTCCACTTTTTGAGAGACATTCTTTATCTTCTAAATGTTCCACTGAGCTTTTATTTTTTGCTATCATTATTTTAGCTGCTATGGAAATGTCTTCTGAAATGTTCTCTAAATGTTTCTGGTATACAGCTCCGACATGTTTTGTGGAGGTTTAGCCTTCTGTTATGTCTAGAAGGATATTAAATTTTTAAGCTTTTATAAATCTTCTCCTTCCTGTGTTGTATTTATTTATAGTAAATTCTGCCTCTTGCTCTTTGTTTTAGTTTCTGATTTCAGACAAAGGCATTGCTTCAATGTCCAGTCATTCTTTCTTGTCTTTCTGTGTATGACAATGAAGCAGGGGTTGGGTTCCGGTGTTAAAGATGCCAAGTCTCAACAGCAGGGTTCTCCAGAAAAGAATCTGACAATCACCTGTCTAGGGGGTGGGCGGCAGGGATAGGGATATAATATGACACTTGTGAACTTTAACATCTGCACATAGATCTGAGAGATTGCCTGAGGCCAGGCTCATCACTCAGAATGTAGACTGTCCCTGGGTCCTCCCATAAAGAATAAAGAGTCCTTCCCTAATATAGTTACACCCTAAGTCTCTGCGTCTAGAGCATCTCATTCAGTTTTAAAGAGATTGTTGTCTATTTGGATTGGGGAGGGAGCTAACCTGCACTATTCATTACACAGTCATTTAACCAGTCCTCCTGCTTTAGTGGGAGGGTGCCAGCTTCACTCTCACCCTCCTAGTAGCTGATGTCACCAACCCCCAAAGCTCTGGGGCCTTCCCAGAGCTGCTGTCCTTTGTTCTCCCTTGGGCCCTTGGCGTTTAGTTTTCTCTCCTCAGTTAACTCTCCCACCTACTTTTCCAAACTCTGTTGACCAAGTTAACCCACTATTTTTTTTTCTTCTGGACTTCTCCCTTTTGGATTTAAACCATTATGGTTTTTCTTCATTATCACCGTGAGGAGATGAATGCACATGTTCAACCTATCTCATTTAACAGGAAGTCCTGCCATTTTTTTTCCCTTAAGAATTAGAAGGCTGTTTATGTTAGGTTTCTAGTACCTTATTCTTCATAATTCCTCAGCTATTAACAACAATCTTCAGTCAGTTAATGTTTCAATTAAGAACCTATCTCTTAAGATAGTCTTTCTTAGTCCATTAACCATTTTTGTGTTTTGCCATGAGCCTTAGCTAGCCTACAGCCTTATTTACAATTCTAGAGAGCAATAGTTCTTAAATCCTATTGATCATCAAAATCACTGGCTACAACCTAGAGAGTCTGATTGTAGTTTTACAGGTGGAGGAGGGGTACTTGTATTATTCAAGAATCCCCAGGTGATAAAATTTTGTTCTTTAATTTTTTTTATTGAAAAATTTAAACACATAGAAAAGCAGATCCAATAGTCTCATTAACTCTCAAGGACCCATTCCCCAGCTTCAATAATAATCAACTTACGGTCAATAGGCTTTCATCTCTATTCATCCAACCAGTCTCACTATATTATTCTTTTTTCTCCCATGCCATTTTAGAACAAACTTCAGACATGCTAATCATTTCATTTGTATTTCAGTACATCTCTTCAAAAGCTACAACAAAACAGAAAACCTACATGCCACTATCGCACAGAAAATATTAAAAATATTTCTTCAACAGCATCAACAGTGGATGTATTTCCCAATGTGTTATAAGTCTCGTGGGTTTTCCCGTTTAGTTTGCTTGAATTGTAATCTAAGTAAGGACCAACAGTGATAGCAGTTGCTGTGTCTTTGAATCTGGGATCAGTTCTCCCAGCCCTCCTCTTTTTCCTCCTTCTTTTCCTTTTCTTCCTCCTCCTCATCCTCTTCCTCTGATCCTCTCCTCTTCACTCCCACTTCCCCTCTCCCCCCTCACAGTTTATTTGTTGAAGAATTGTCCCCATAGGGTTTGGATATGTGACCAGTTCCCTGAAGGTCCCTTGTTTATGAAACTGTCTGCCCCCTTCCCTCACTGTCACCAGCGAATCTTTTAATAACATTACATTGGCCCTATAAAGAACATGATACCTTTGTAAGAATTACAATTTCCTCCTCTCACTAAACGAAGACATCATCCAAACTTAGCTTTTGTGGTGGGGAGTGAAATGAAATCAGGTGGAGACAGTTTGGATAACACTTACAGGTGTCTTGGTGAGCACAGGGTGGGCACAAGGTACCCAAATCATGTATACTCCATGCCAGGACAGTTCTGAGGGCCAAGTGGGTGTTATTAGTATGCATACTGGGTGACAGGCCAGCAGGGAGACTCTGTGTTAAAAGGAAGTGAGAGGTCTTTCTGCCAGATATACAGACTCAAATCGTAGCTCTGCCTGTCATGACTTTGGGGGTTTTGTTAAGTTCTCAGATTCCCTGAGCCATAGTTTCCTTATTCCTAGGGTGATCCCAGGAGGAAGTAGGAAAACATGCACAGAACATCCAGTATAGCATCTGGAATGTGTTAAATGCACAACATTGATTTGGTTTTTTAAACCAGACCATCACTTTTGGCTGGGAGATTGATGTGCGTCCGTCCACTCTGATGGTGGGACTTGGGGCAGGCAGAGGTTTGTCACATGACATTCCCATGTACCCAGTAACAGAGCATCCACTGCCAATTTCCTTCGGTCTCCCTGTCTGCTTTATAATGCTTTTATACTTTGGAAAACACGATTTCACCCACAGATCAGCCAGATCTATAAAATATCAAGAAAGCCCACTTCTCTGTTATATCCTGAATGTTGAAAACCATCATGAGATGGTGGAGAAAAAGAAACAAATTAATTAGAAAATGATGCTCCTTATTTTGATGTTTTCCCCCCCAAACAAAAGAAGCCAGTTGAAGACAGTTTAAATCAAGCTTGGATTTCCTGGGGCAGAAGGAATCATGATTCTAATTAGACCTAAGGTTTTTTATAGTGCTTGCCCTGTCACCCAGTCTTTGTTCTAAATATAACAACAAATAAGCATGGTTTCTTTCATTACTAAGTGTATTGTCCATCAAATAATTTTGTAAATAAATTTAACATAATCTGATAAGAGGCACTTGTGTTTCTTTGAAATGAATAGCTGTTAAATGAGGAACCCTCACTTATAATAAGCATTGACAGCTCTAAGGTACACAGAGGTGTAAGACATAGTGGCTGCTTTTAAGGAGCTTAGAATTCAAGCTAGTTAAAAAAACATGTCCAATAAAATAATAGAAAGAGGGACAAAATGATTCAGAGAGTGCACACAAGGTGCCCAGTGCATGAGTTCAAAGAAGAGGACAATTACAGAGGATCAGGCACCTGTGGGTCTTTTATGGGAGAAGGGGCATAGGAGTGACCCACAAAGGAGAAAAGTAACCAGCAGGGTGGGAACCTTCTAAGCAGCAAGCATGGGACCAGCAATGCCAGTGAGGACATGGCACAGGACCTGGCAAAACACAGGGAGAGGCCAGGCTGAAGCGGTGGAGGCCGTGGGGGACACAGACCAGGACAGGGCCACAGAATCCTGGCTAGAGAGACTAAAGGGTTTGATCACAGAGCCTTCTGTGGTTTGAATGGATTCCCCAGAGCTCCAGGGACAGAAACCTACCTGCAGTGCAGCAGTGTAGAGAAGTGGGACCATCAAGGAGGGATGAGGTCACATGGACCGTGGCCTCATAAATGGATTAACGTGGTTCTTGTGGGGGTGGGTTTGTTACAAAGCAAGTGTGGGCCCCTCTTGTTTTCACCTGTGTGACCCCTTTGCCCATGTTATGACACAGGAAGGCCTCAGAGGATGTAGGCTACCACATTGATCAGTAATTCTCCTGTTTTTCAGGACCCTCTAGGACCTCGAGCCAAATAAATTTCTTCAAATTACTCTGTCTTACACAAGTTTACATGATGCATTGTTTCTCTTGTATGAGGGTAAATAAAGATCATAATGGAGGATAGATTTGGGGACGTAGTAGGAAGAACATGATGTCCAGATGGGAAAGGGAACAGGGAGCGAGGCAGGAGAAGGGAAGAAAAGGAAAAGGAAAAAATGGAAACAAAGCTTTTGTAAATGGGAAGGGGAAGAAGGATGGAAGGGAGGGGAGGGGAATGCGAAAAATGAATTAAGTTATATTATGCACAGGCACAAATTCCTTATAATGAATGTGATCAATATATGTGACAAATATATACTAATCAAAAAATAAAAAACCAAATTATTCTGCCTCAGATATGCTATGAAAACAGCACAAAATGTACTAAAACAGAGGTGCTGTGAACAGAATGTCTTTTCAAGAAGCTCAACTTGGAAGTAGTTTGCAGCACAGATTGACTCAAGGTGAAATGGAAGTAGGAAGATCAACCTAGGAAGGATCATGACAGCTCCGGCCAGGGCCAGCCAGGTAGGACAGAGACTTCCACACCTTAGGGTGCAGCTAGGCAGCCCTCAATTTCTGAGAAGGGGCCTGGGAACCTGGACTTGGACTCCTACTTTTCTGAGGGGCAGAACTCTTTCCAGGAACCTAAATTCACCAGTTTATCCCTGTGGGGCCATGTGTTTCTTTTTCTACCATTTCCTCTGACTCTTTAACTTTCTCTTTGGAGTTGTACGTTTATTTTTGGAGGGATTATTTTGTTAGCTTTTAATGTTATCACTTAGTCGGAATTTAATATGTGTGTTAAACTCTTGATTTGCTATGAACTTCCAATCAAAGAGTGTACTACTGAGTCTTCAAGTTCCCTGCATAATGTGCGTGTATGCATGTGTGCACGCATACAGGTACAAGATGTGACCATGGTGTTCTGAGATTTTTTAACTGTTGCATAGTGTTTCGTATTTAGGAGCTCACCATCGTAGGTAAATGTTAAGATATTGTTAAACCTACTTCCTGACCTGTTACATGCATAAGAAAGCCCAGTTTTGTCTACTGAAAAGCAGGGTCTTTCAGGATAGGGTTTTAAAAATTCTATTGATACTGCTTCATAGCAACAAAATACATTTTATATCACAAACACACATACTATTAATACAACTGTATTGACTTTTCAATATGTATATACACATTTCTACATGTAAATATATATGTATATATATGGTAAAATCTAAAAATATGGTGAATGTTCAAAAAATCTTATTACAGTAAAAGATACTTTGGCAAGAATGAAGGAATAAATGTGTTTAAAATGAGGGGGATTAATGGCTATATGTTTTTTTACTGCAATCTTTTTTTAAAAGATTGAAACATTCACAGGATTTCTGATCACACAAATCATACCTCACAAACAAAAGTTTTAAGAGAAAAAAATATATAGCCTTACTACCTGCAATATACCCTGGTATTTGATTTTTTCTTTTATTATTTTCTGTAAAAAAAATGCTGGTTACAAACTAGTACACGGATGTAACAGCCATACACAAAGTCATGATGGAGGACGCCATATCTTTCTCCAGTCTGGGCACAGGGTCCCCCTAATTCAACACAGATCCACAGAAAGATCCAGAAAGCACAAGGCCACCTTGTTTTCTATGAAAATCTATCTTCCTATTCCTGGTTACAAATGCACCAGATTCATTCTGGGCAGGAAGAAGGGAAACTGTGAATCACATGAGGGGCACAGGGTGTCAACATGAGATCCAGTAGTAAATGGGATGTGGACAACCCATTAGGTGGCAGGAAAGAGAGGTCTGACTACCCCGAAGCATTTACCACCTCCTGAGGAGAGCAGGAGAACCCTTCCCTGTTCCTTCCCAATGATCCCTGTTTTAAGGTGGTCCAGAGGCTGAGCTTCCTGTCACCTCATTTCCTGATAATTCAGAGAGGAGTCCTACACTGCTTCTGAATTATAACTTTGGAGAAGTCTCAGCTGAAAGTCTAGACAGGGATGTGCCTTGGGGTCTCATTCTTTGTGGTTCTAACAGGCTGATCATTTTTGTAAACAGATTCCATGGTACAGAGTGAAAAGAGTCTAGATTCTATTGTTTTCATTAAAAAATTAGTACCACCTCTGAGCACATGTATCTTATCAAAATGGTGTTTACCTAAGAATTAGAATCCTGGGACCATTTGCATGTTGGAACAATCTGACTTCCCAACATAGACTTCCTCTGTGTTGGTCCTGACACTTTAGATTATTTCAATCCATGCCTTAGTTGTAGAGCTGTGTTGGCAAAGAGATTTTTCTAAAGGTTTTTTCGTCCATTGCTCAGAGCTAAAGGTTTTGTCCTCTGACCTTTTGATTCCCGTTCTGCATCTAATCAATGTCAGATCACCCTGAGTAAAACTAAAACGAGGTTAAATGGAAAAAACCAAAAGCACGGCCCAAGCCAGCACAAGCAAGGCCCCAAGCCCAGCTGGCCAAGGTTTAAAAGCTCACCATTTTGAACTAGTACAATAATACAATCTTTGGGTAAGAGAATATTTCTTGTCCCCCCCCCCCCCATTTGTTTGGTGCCTGATTTGTTTCCAGTTGCAGCGGGGAGGTCAGGGCAGCCAGGAAAATGAATGGAATCAGCCTCCTGCCGGGTGCCTAGAGCTGGCGGGTGTTACGGATCAGAGTCAAGCCGGCTTCCTTCCCAAGCTGAGGCCGATGTAACTCACTGGAGTGGCAAATTACATCAGACCTACAGCTGTAACCCGACATTATGATTAATTTGATCAGTAATTTCTCCTGTTTTTCATTTTAATCGGTGTGACTATTCTGCTGTGGCAGGTCTTTCAGATCTAATTAAGATAAATTTCCCAGTAAAAGACTTGGCAGACTTTCTGAGTCAAATCCAGGCATCCAGTGTGAAGACCCGCAGCCCTAGTCAATCACCTCCGGGGAGGGCCGGCGAGAGCACTGGCAATCAACCATTCACACTTAAGCAAATGCATAATCTCCAGCTCTGCTTAGTCATTCTCTCAAAACGTCCCAGGCAGGAGAGGAAGGCAAGACAAGCCCCAATGTCATTTTTTCCTGTGCTTGCCCTCTGCCCAGCAGCCTGACTACATGGATAACCCCAAGTGGATACTTGACAAAATCCCTGCATTGGTGTTTCTAAAAAAAAGATTATACATATATTATATATATATATATATGCATATATATATACACACACACACACACACACACATATATATATGCAATCACCCCTTGTGTGTATATGAATGTGTATATATATACATATACACATATATAATATACAAATACTATACACAAATATAGAACACACATGCATTTAACTGCATGAGTGACAGTATATATATATATGTACTCATAGTCTAACTCTTGAATGAAAAGTTACACACCCATTTACAAATTGGATTAGAGGTGGGGCTTAAGAGTTTATTTTTCCAATTTTTTTGCTTTTAGGTCAGCCTGGGCATCCCTTTATGCATCTTAAAGCTGATATTTGCCCAAGTTCTGGTAGGCTTCTGTTCCTTGAAGATGGAGTTTTGAATGAGATTTCTTTTCAAAGTTGTTTAATCAGCAGAGCCTGTGGTCCACTCTGCTAGAGGCAGGCACTGGGGAGGTGTCAAGGGTTTGTCTGGGGTCCTAGATCCATATGTCTTCTCACAGGAAATATAATGACAGCAGAAGAACTTCAAAAGGGTAGTGGCAGGGTATTTCTGAAGGTTTTTTACCCCTTTTGCAAAACTGTTTATTTGTTGTTGTTGGTACTGGGCATTGAACCCAGGCCTCCAATCTGAGCTACATCCCCAGCCCTTTTAAAAACTTTTTATTTTTGAGACAGGATCTCACTAAATTGCTATTTTGCCTGGGCTGGGCTTGAAATTTTAATCTTCTTGCCTCAGCCTCCCAGAGTGCTGGGATTATAATGTGCGTCACCATGCTCATCTTTTTTTCCTCCATTTTACCAAGAAAACATCACTTACAACGATGCCACACTCCCAGTTGCTATAAAGTAAATCCCCCTTCTACTAGGAGAGGCCATTTTAAAAATAGAAATGTGGCCAGAGTCAAAATGCTGAATTTGAATGTCATTTTTTATATAACTTACCATCATCCCTATTAAGATGGTGAAGAATTTCCACTAGTTACCACTATATGATCTTAAGCCTCATAAGAGCAGCCACATTCTGACTCTGTATGGCCACTGCATTTTGAGGATAATTTTGCTAGTGTCTCTCATATAGCCTGACCTGTGCTCCCAAAGAGAATGATGAAGATTGCTCCTCTCCCTACTGAGGGAGACAATCTCAAGTGTTGTGGTTTAGATTTAAAATGCCCTTCAAAATTCTCATGTGTGTGGAAGGTGAATTGATCACAGAGACAGTGGACCTATCTGTAGATTTGTGCACTGAAGATAGCTGGATGTGCACTTAGGACGTGGGGCCTGGCTGGGGCTGGGTCTCTGGGGTGCAACCCGGAAGACTGTGTTCATGCCCTTGGTTCCTCCCTTCTCTCTCTGCTGCCTGGCTGCCTTTGCTTGAGCACCATTTCCTCCCCTGGCCTCTCTGCTCTCCTGTTTCTGCACTGGAGCCAGCTGACCACAGGCTGACAGTGTGAGCCAAAATGCACTTTTCTTCTTTGAAGTTGTGAGTTGCGTATTTTGTCCCGGTGACCAGGAAAGTGACCAAGACAAAAGCACCTTGATTGTTGTGTGAAAGATGGTGGAACCATAGGTAGGTGTGACTGTCAGTCATCCAGCAAGGTAATTTATAGACTAAAAATTAGTGCGAGACTTTCTGTCTCCTCACAGGGATCCTGTTGGCTGTCTCAGCTCTATCTTAGTGGTCATAGACCATTATAATCTCTTTGTAATTCTTTCTCAATCTGGTGGAGAGGATTTCAACATGAAATGGAAAAGCATGTGTGATCTTCTCACGTCCATCCTCAGAGCTACTCATGTGTGAGCCATACGAGATCAAGATTTAGAGCAAAAGAAAGACGAGACAGGAAGGAAAAAATCTTTCCTTCAACATGGCTATCGCTACCATCTTCAGCTGTGAGGAAAGAAATGATGTGATTTAAATGAGATCTCTTTATGAAGATGGAAACTCCACACTAAAATAGGAGGCAAGTGAGCAGAGTGGACATGGTTCTGATGTCAGATAGACCCTAACTGGAACCTTGCATCTAATTCTTCATCTGTGAAAAGGAGCTTCAAGGTGTGGACTGAGGCCCAGCAGCACCCATCACCTAGGAGCTGGTTAGGAATGTAGGATCTGGGGTGGGCTCCTTCCAGGAAGCACTGACTCTGAATCTGTAGTGAGGGAGACCCGAGGGGAGTCATGGGCAAAGGAAGGATTAGGAAGCCCTAGTGCTGACTAGGTGAGCCAGTGTCTTGTGGCAGGTGGGACATCTAATAAGCTTTCAGTCAGTAACCATTGTTCTTGTTTAAGAGGATGTTAAAGATTATGAAAGGATTATCTATTCCTATTACATTCTGAATGTCAGATACAAATCAGTAAACTTGAGGGTTTTTTTGCCTCCTGTAGGTATGGGGTCATTAACCCAACTTTGGAGTTTGAGAGAAGTGGGAGTAGATACCAAAATTTAGATAAGGCTATTTTCATTCCTTGATAGGGTGCTAATCTGAGGAGGGGCCGTGAAGAACTGACTCTAGCTTATTCTCTTTAGAAATGAAGACCTGGTCTTGTTATACATAGAAATAAAGTCATGCTGACTCATGTAGCCAATATTTAAAAAGCATTTTGTTAGAAAAGAGTAGGAATTGTTTTTCTTACAAATGAATAATCTGGAGTTTGTTTATAAGACCAAAAATAGTTGTCCTCACCTGTGTCTCTAGTTGAGATTTCCTAGGAAGTTCAAAATTGCCCATGTGCAGGCTCGGTTAGAATTTGGGGATGGGCCCCAGGCCTTGGTACTGCATTTTTTTAGAGAAGAAAAACTCACCATTAATCTCAGACAGAGTGGAGGACCTGTGAGCACAGAGTCTGGAAATTTCCATAAAAAATAAAACAAAACCCAGAAAGAAGTGGATAAAACATAGCTGGAGGGGTGTGGGTGTAGCCTCAGCTATTTGGAGATGGTGAGGCTTGTGAAAGACAGGGGAGGGAGAGTCAGCAGCCAGGCAAGGTCCCAAAGCCCCCAAAGTTGATTACAGGAGGGTCTTCCCTTTTGATTATAAGACACACTTTATCACTGAAGGCGGCCAATGGAGAATGAGAATGTATGTTAGTATGTTGGCTGTGGTCTGAAGATGCTTACAATGGATTTCATAGGGTCCTTATACTTCAGGGAGCTTGGAAAAGACCCTGTCCTTGCTTTCTGCCTTGATTAGCTTCCTGTCTGTTCAGGTTGGTTCCAAGGATCATTTGGCTTTAGCCCTAGTTTGATCAGATTCCTTCTGTGAGTAGAGAGCACTAGAGGTGGTAATGATTCTACTGAATATTACTTTTTAGGACCTTAAAAGCACAAAATGTCTTTCCTTCTAATTAAAAAAGAGAACATTCCAAGTCTTCCAGACACTCTGGAGATGGGCCAGGGATATAGCTCAGTGGCATAAGCACTTGCCTTGGTAAGCTTGAGGTCATGAGTTTGATTCCTAGCATGCCCCCATCAAAACAACCCAAAGAACAGAAACAGACACTCTGGAGAGCTTTCTTATGGGGGAGAAAGAGAGTTTCTCGTTTTACTTTCTCCTCCTTGAACCCGGAAACTTTGCACTGTTCTCTTTAAATGCCGCATTTTCAACCTCCTAATACAAGGGCAGAGAGCTCCACTATGGGAAGAGCAGCCAGTCTCTGGGAGGGTCTGGAGTCCAGCTGAGAAAAAGAAGGGGATCCCTAACTTTACTTCTTCCTCCTGACAGCAAAATATCTTCTGGTGTCGAAAAGTAAGTGATGGCGCCAGCTGATCCCTGTGAAAGGACAGTTCAGACAAAATGTGTTGGGCTGTGAAGTTGCATTGATTGGAGCCCAACTGGGCTTTGAGACACAGCCACTAGTTCTGAGAGCAGAGCTCACAGCATACAAATGCGAAGCTCTCCCTGCACTGGCAGCATTCATCCATGACCTCAGAGGCATCCCCGCAAGTGATCAAGGACACAGAATGGCCCTCTCCAGTAGAAAGCCCCTCCAAGGAACCCCTGAACCTTTGCCGTGCAAGTTCTTCCTCTGCGTGACAGAAGCAACTATGAGGCTGATATTCTCAACATGGTGTCTTTCTCTGCCTTGTCTTATACCCACGGGACCCCAGTATTGGTGTGTCCGGCTAGAATGACCAATTTAGTTCTTAGCAGTACAGGCTGAGAGGGAAAGGGGAGGAAAACACCAGTGCTTCTGAGAGTCCATTTTAAATATAATGTGGCAAAGGAGCAGTGTGGGAGGCGGATAACTCGGAGAATGCCCCTACAGACATGGAGTTTAGATGACTTCCTCCTGGCCTGCCATACACACTTCAGATTGATTTGATTTTTAGTTTGAAATCCAAACCCTTTTAAAACACAAGGCAGGAATGAAGGCATCAGGCAAAGGAGATACCACGAGCAATGGAAAGTCCTCTGTCAAACAGCGTAGAGGTGGGTTTGCCTGGGGAAGCGCTGCCCAGCATCCCGTGCCCATTGCTTGCCTGTGTTCTGGAGCGGGAGTTCAACTCAAGTGGAGTAGTAAGAGAAAGGAAGAAAACTGGACAGTGAAGAAGAGGAGGGAGAAGGGGGTCCTCTGAAGGTCTCAGACTTCGGGTGCTCTAAGGTGCTACCCCTCTTCAGACTTTCAACCCAAGGATTTTTCTCACTGCCAGCCTGTAAGGACCATCTTCAGTCTTTGCCTTTGGCTGCTCTTGCTTTGGTTTTGAATTTTCCCTTCCTTTCTATCCCCATCTTTCTGTGTTTTCATTTCATCACAGCTCAGCCTATTGGACCCAGGCTGTGGATTTCTGCATACCGTTCTGCATAAGGAAACGGCAGGTTATTTTGGTAGGGACTGATCCTACAATGATGAGAGAAGGAAGCCCAAGAGTGAAGGGGATTCATTACTATTAATCAGTGTTACTTGGGGGGAAAAAAGGAGTCACTGGTTACATAAGTTTTGAAAATTCTTAGATGAATAATTTTATCTGTATTTAGAGATAGCCTGTGCCCCAGACTGTATTTTAGCTTTCAATATTCTAATACTCATTGAGAACTACGTAGAAGCAGCATACAGTAAGCATCCCTTTCTCTGTCTCTGTCCCTCTACTCATCCACCTATCCATCCTGGAATCTGTTGTCAATAAAGTGGCTTGAAACTAGTGTTTTATGGCACATGCTGGAAATTGCTACTGTGGAAAATATTGGTAGTCAAATAAAGAAATAATATGCATTTCCCTAAAAATCAAGTGGGCATTGCAGAGGTGGTAAATATAAATGGAGGCCATCTGAAGTCAGATCAGGTCTGAAATCTCAATTCAGTCATTATTAGATATACAGATATAAGAAATTATTTTAACTTTCAGAGACCCAGTTTCTTTGGGTTTGAAGATAATTTTTGGCTTCTTGGGTGGCTGTGAAGAGAAAATGGGATACTGAAGTACTTACAGAGTATAAAATACATTGAGGTCAATTGATAAATGATTGTGATTATTCTGATTAGAGCCATGAACTCACGAGGCCATGCATGAAATAATGAATATAAAAATGCACCTTTAAAATTACAAGTCACACTAATGATGTTGCACGGGGCAATCTTTCCATAAAATACAATGTTATTTGTGTTATTTGAGAAGGAAAATGTGGAGGTAGAAAGGATTTAAACATCATCCGATATAAATTTTCATGTAATAACTGTGTCTCAAAGAGATTTCGTGACTTGTCCTAAAGTTAGTGGCAGAACTAAGATCAAGAGTCTTCCCCTTTATCTACATAGGGGAAACTGCATCTTAAGAGAATTTAGAAAAAGCAAAATTATTCTTAATAATATTGGTGGTGAAACGGGTTCTGTGTGTTGGGATGGTGCATGGCTACAGTTCTCTGTCGTTCTGCTCTAGTCCTCAAGACTCCAGACTTCCCTGAGTCACCCCTGTGTGACTTGCCCTGTGTTGCTACGCTCCACACCACCTCTGTTAAGAGTGCCTCCTCAATATGACAAAACTCGTGAAATTACTAACTTCATTTTCACCAGTGTGAGTTTGCCAGGTTGTAGTCCATATTTTTAGTGTGTACACAGGCAGTTTTATAGCCCCATGACCATGTGGCAGTGTTCAGTTTCAAGTGTGTGTGTGTTGGTCTCTGTTATGGCTTATATGTAGATGTCCCCCCATAAACTCACACAGCCATATGTGGGGCTTTTCACAGGTGACTGATCTAGGGTGTGTGATGCTGGGATCAAGGATGTGATGCTAGGATTAAGGACGTGAGTGCTACCACGCTAAGGGTGGGTAGCCTGGATAAGATATAAGGAGAGAAAGAGGCTCATTGCTTGTGATTTGTTGCTTGCTGCTTGGATGCTTTTGTGGCTTCTACCTGCCATGCCATTCTGCCTCCTCTGTGATACTCCTGGGCCAGGCCATTCCACCTCAGAGCCAGCCAATTATGGAGTGGAACCTCTGCAAACTATGAGTTGAAATAAACCTCTCCTCCTTTAACTTTGGGTGTTGGGTATTTTGTCTCAGCAATGAGGAAAAGTAACTAAGACCATCTCATATTCCCCCATAGATTATGACAACTACAGCCAAGGAAGGGGCAAATGCAGGCACCATCTCCCTACTGGAAACCAAAGTAGATGTTTTCATACAAGCTATTTAATCCTCACATCAACCCTCCAACCACTGAGGAAAGAGTTGCAGAAGGATGTACTGACTTGACCCAAGCATCCAGAAGAGCCAGCATTTGAACCCAGATCTGTCTGCTTGTGAAAGTTACACTCTCTAAGCTGCTGCCTTGTTTGTAAATGTTCCTTAGGGCTGCATTGTACACCATAGGTCCTCAATACATGCTTGCAGATACTGATAAAAGTACTTTCTTTACAGACTAGACAATATTCACTTGCGTGTCTATGCTTTGGAAGTCAGTTTAAAAACCCGTGGACAATTTTCTCCAAACCTGTGGGAAATGAATTGAGACTAAAAGATGAGACCTAATATAATAAAAGTTACATTAAACTCACCTAAATATTGGGTAAGAGTTGCCTTTGCAGAGCAAAGTGCCAGCCAGCACACTCTGGGCATCTCAAATTGCCGCTAAAACCTGCATGTGTGCACCTGAAGGCACCACTGTTTCAGAAGCATTCTGAACGAGACTTTGGGGTCAGTTTGTCAGCCACCAACCCGCAGACATTGGTGGAAATAGGCAGTACGTGTTGGTCCAGGCTCATTGCTGATCTCCCTGTAGACAGCCTATGGGTCTCACCCACTGTCATTATCAGAGTGGATCTGTTTTCTTTGTGAAGTTATAATTGCTACGTCCAAATCCTGCAAGAATTTTCCACCCACTGCCTGGTCTGGCACCCTTTCTGTCAAAGGTATTTGCCAAGAGCCTCCATAGCCGGTTGTGTGAACACAAAGCTTGCTTCCGGAAACCCCTTTCTACATGATTTGACTAATCCGTAGGGCAGTACACAGGGGTGGCAAATCTAGACAATGACAAAGAAGCACCACAGTGTATAAGTACATTCTTGGTAAACTAATTTTGCCCCCTGCCACTCTCAAAGCAATATAAACTTTGTTGTTCCTCCTGGATCTCAAATGCTTGTAATAAATTCCTTGAAATGTCAGTAATGTTGAACCGAAGGTTTTTTAAAGGAGATTTTCTTTCTTTCATAAAAGGAAAAATTGTCCTTTGCACAGTATATGGGTAAATATATTTTGTTTATTTTATTCAGTGCTTAATACAGTTGGGTAAAGGGATTCCCACGTCCCACCTGACCTATTGTAGAATGAATGAGTGATGAGCGAAGACCTCAGTCTTCTGGATGGAAATATCAACAGAAATAAATTAATACTCTTTCATATCTTTTTTTTTTTTTTTTTTTTGTCTTTTTGAGACAGGGCCTCGCTATGCAGTTCAGGCTGGTCTTGAGCTCACTTTGTAGCCCAGGCTGGTCTCGAACTTGCAATGATCCTCTTGCCTCAGCCTCCTGAGGGCTGGGGTTACAGGTGTGTGACACCACTCCTGGCTTCTTTCATATTTGTAGACTAATCAACACTTGCTTAATCGCTCAGTAGTTTGCCCTGAGCATCACTTAGGTAAGTGTCATTTCAACCACTTGATTCTCGTACTGAATAAATTTAATACAATCATCATTTTTGTATTTCCTGTTATAAATTAAACTTCTAAATTAACAATAATGTGCAATTTTGGGTAATTCTGAATTGGAATAATTGGACTATTAAATGCTTCAAATTGATAGCATACAAAACATTTCCATGACTATGCCATATTTGATCTTTACAATAACTCTCTGAGTTTGAGTGGATTTTCTCTTCCATGATAAAATCAAGCTTTCTCTGGATGTCCAGTCAAAGAGGCACCTCCACCCAGCCTGTGCGGACTCAATTTTCAAAGGTGCTCATAGTTCTCATTGCTCTGGGAGAATGTTGTCTACATAGTGGTAGTTGTATCTGCTTCATCACGCTTACTTAATTTCATAAAACCTAGATTAGCTCAGTACAATGCCGCCAAAAGAATTATTTGATTGTCATAACATTTCAATTCAATCAAAACTGATTGGTTTATTAGTCTTGTGCAGTGGGGAAGATTTATTTGCAATGCCCTCCCAGCCCCAATCCATTATCCAACGTGCATTTATTTTTCTACAGTGCAAAATTTGGTGCATTTTTCAAGTTCCACTAGTAGGCAGGATTCAAGACCTAGCTGAAATTTACAGTGGACAGGACACCACTGACCTTGGAGAATGTTTGCTAACTAAATCATTCCCACAACTAGCAAAGCTTGAGGGAATGAGGCAGAGCTGAGTGAGGTGTACAGTTTAAGGGTGTGTCCAAAAAACACAGCCACAAGATAAACAACATCTTAATTCAATACTTGAAAAGTAAAAACCAAAGCTTCAACTCATGACCCATGAAATTTCAGTATTATGATTTTCCCTTTTCTTGCCTCAGGCTCCAGTAGAATTCACAATTGTTACTGACTCTGCATTTTTAAATGTGACTTTTTGTTAATTATGGATTTTTGGAAATTTATATTATCTATTTGCATTATTGCATTTTTGGGTGCACCCTGAAATTGTGCCTCTGTGAACACCACAGACCCATCTTGGTCTTGGTCCCTGCTAGGAAAATTGTGCATGTGATTCAGCCCTGTGTAGAGATGTCTGGGCCCTATCAGAGTTTACAGTGGGCATACCAGGGGTTGTAGGTCACTCAGTACTACCCAGGTTTAGGATTTATAACAACTCCAAGTGGAACTGAAGTTTTAAAAAGCATCTAATGTTTTTCTTTATAAATGAAAATTCTTAGGTTCACAGAACCTTCACTAATACCGTGTTAGATTGATCAAGACTAATTGCTCCTGGAGAGTGAGTTTGGTCCGGTACACTGGATCTTTCTTGTGGTCTGGGAAGGCACTCATGGTAGAGGATGAAAATATTATAGTTATAACTACTTCTCCAGGGTTTAGGTGCTGTAAAAAAAAAGTGACGATGTAAGCATGGTGTGGTGGTGCACACCTGTAATCCTAGCACTCTAGGAAGCTGAGGCAGGAGGCTCACAAGTTCAAGTCTAGACTGAGTAACTTGGTAACTTAGTTAGACCCTGTCTCAAAATAAAAAATGAAATGAGTTGGGGATGTAGCTTGATGTGAAGGCCCTGCGTTCAACCTCTGGAATTGAAAAAAAAAAAGTGATAATGTATGCTGGATATAGTGGATGGTAGAACGTGCCTGTAATCCCAAAACTCTGGGAGGCTGAGGCAGGAAGGTTGCAAACTTGAGGTTAGCCTGGGTAACTTACCACGATCCTGACAGAAAATGAAAAAACAAACAAACAAACCAAGGGCTGAGTATGTGACTTGGTGCAAAGATCCTGGGTTAAACCTTCAGTACCGTAAAGAAAAGGTGACAGCGCCTCACCTTTCCCATAGCATTTACATTTTAGAAGATTTTTTTTTCTGGGTACCAGGAATCAAGCTCATGACCTTAGGCTTGCCAGGCACACGCTTATGCTGCTGAGCTATATCCCCCGCCCTTACATTTTAGAAGTTAATGCTGAGTTTGTCGTTTGGGGTAACCAGCCCAATTGAGAATGTCAAAAGGTGGTGCCCACTGGAACAGAGGCAACACTCTGATGTCTTTTGGGTACATAAAGCCCGAGTATCGCTAGGCTTTTCCTTTAGCAGACACACGTTTGAGAATACATTTCACACTATCTCTCCAGAACCTTCACCTGTGAGGGGGTGAGCATGGCCCTCATTCCTCATACGAGCATAGATAGCGTTCTTGTTCTTATTTCCACTCATCTCTCTCTCCCTCTGTTATTTATTAAAATGTGCAGTGCAACAAGAAAAGGAAAAGATTACCCTGCTTCCTGCCATGCAAGATGGCCCAGGTTAAATGCAGCATTTGGTTTCCTAAGCTTCTCTAATGTGTAGGTGTGTGAAAACTGTGTGAGAGCAGATCTTACAGCAGTGACTCTCTGTGGATAAAACCTTGACTTTAATTTGGGCTCTCTGGCTAACATAAAATCTGCTTCTGCTATCATTAAGCCCCTTATATTTGTCCCCTGCTCCCTTTCCACTTTGCCACCCAGCTGAGCAGGGAGAAATTCATCTGACCTTGAAGAATGCTCAGGTGAATCTTCAAGACTACCATGTTTTCAATAGCCAATCAAATATCAGAACCTTACTCACATTTAGATCATAATGCATGGGTCTGGAAAAGACCTGAGAAGTCAACAGTTCACTGAGAACCAATATGAAACCCACAGAGCTACGCTCACTTGGGCCAAGGGTACAGCTCAGTGGCATGAGCACTTGTCTGGCAAGCCTGAGGTCATAAGTTTGTATTCCCAGTCCACAAAAAAAAAAAAAAAAGAGCTACAGTGACTTGTCCCAACTTGTGAGTTAGCTGTTGGTACAGCCAGAACTAGAAAGGAGGTGCAACCTTCCAGATGTTTTTTTTTCCCAGAATACAACAGCTTTCCTCAACCAAGCCCAGTCCAACCATAGACCACTCAGGAGGGAAAATGCACACAGTAGGGCTCTTGCAGAAACATTTGGGATGTCCCCAGTGAAAATGAAAAACAAACTCTCAACATTTTCCAGAAAAGCTACCCTGAAAGTGACAAAAGGTGGCATTTATTTCACCACTCTCATGCTTAAGGAATCTTTGTCAAGATCAAAATTACATTCTCAAATTAAAATTATTGGTTGCTTTTTCTAACCAGCAATGATTAGATCTTATCTTTTACCCCCAAAATTTGCTTCCATATACTTCTGATTTGTTTCTAAAATTTTTCTAAAAACATTTTAGATTTCTAGTCTTAGATTCTGGCACAGTGTGGCTGATGAGCTAAAGTAAAATCAAGGTGTGTGGACAGATGTTGATCCTGCATCCACGGGCATAAATTGTTTGTCTCACACATTCTTTTCTTAAATTGAATTTTGGATGTTATTCCAAAATTCCTACTACTTATACTGCCTTGCTCCTGGACACTTGTGTACCTGTATTTTATGTTCAGAACATTTGTCATGTCTCCTGGGAAAGAACAAAGTTGTGAGTGGCCAGGTATTGAGTCCCAGTAGAGAGACCAGTAACAGACCTGTAGGGTCCAGCTGCTGGTATCCACTCTAATGTCTGACCTCCCATAGCTGTGAGAGGTCAAATTTAATGAACAAAGGTGTTCCTGCACTTGGGCTTGTCCGAAGAGGTAATACTTCAAACTCAAATCTGTCTTCAAACAACAACTTGGTCTTGTAAATGCAATCCATTTCATGGGATTGAGCAAAAGAATGAAATAAAATTATACTGCAATTTTACAGAAAATCCTGATGAGAGCTATTTGGAGAATTTTTGTCTGGAGTGTTACTACCTGCCTGTACTATTAACTTTTGTTTTTCATCTTGAGAAATGACCTTACCCACATAAACCTTGACAACTTTCTTTCATTTATTATATATTTTTCCTGAAGACACGACAGTATCAGTATAGTTTTAGAAATAATTGTTATCTTTCAAAACTTTTTAAAGCAAAAAAGAAAACCTTTCAACTAGCTTTCCCTAATAACCTATATTGCATAGTTTTAAATGAATTTCTCTCAGATGGATTTTGAATAATGTAAAAAGATAAATCCCACATGAAAATACAGTATTGAAGAATGAAATTGAGGCTGTCATATATGAAGTTAGTTGATCTTTATTCCCTTAATAATTTTCAAACAAAAGCACTTCATGCTAGTTCATGAAGATCATTACCTTTGGGAATTAAATATCTTTACAGTTCCTTTTAAATAGTTTTCTTTTTAAAAAGTTCAAACATTCCATGTTCTACAAACTCAAAAACCCTGCAGCTAGTGTTGAAGAAAATGTAAACCATGAAATTTTCCATTTTCTTTGCTATGCCTGTAGTAAATGGAAAAAGTCCTTTGATTCCCATGGACATAGAGCTATTCAAAATCAGTTCTATGCCTACTCAGTAATGTTTTTAAAATCTGTATCAAGTTATTCCTTTGGTGGTCATCCATTAATTAGATCCACAGAAGAAATTATCTATTGTATAAATAGACTCTAAATATATTTATTAAGTTCATAATTGAAAGCTCAACAATGAAGAATTACAGCATTCTTTCAGAGTTATAAAGAAAGGAACATAGTTCCAAATCTTTATTTGTTGCACAAGTGAAATAAAAAGCCCTTTATTTCCATGGGAAGTTGTTATGAGAACTTCTAGAACTTTGTTTGTTTGTTTTATGATGCAGGTTCTTGCTGCATAATTCAGGCTGGTCCTGAACTCACTGTGTAGCTCAAGTTGGTGTTAAATTTTCAGCAATTCTCCTGCCTCAGCCTCCTGAGTGCTAGAGTTATAGGTGTGCACCACCATCCCTGGCCAATTTAGAATATTTAAGAGAATTTATTTTTATGAAACACAGTGGTCACTTCATCTAAAGTCCTATCAACAGTCACTCAAATTAGCTTGTCTACACAACAATCTCACTGTCTGGTAGCTATTTAAAGGTGCTGACAGTTTTCAGGGAAGGATGATGTCCACAGAGCCCCCAAGACTACTTTTACTTACTGGGAAAGAATGCTAGATTGTGGACATCACTCAGGCACAGATGTAAATACTGTACTTCATCCCTTAGAGCTGGGCAATTTTTTTCCTTTGGTAATTTTGCCTATTTTGGTATCCACATGAGAAGTGCTTAATTGTGTGGTACATGGGGACATCTAATTGAATTGTTGTGAAAAAAGCATTAAACTCATTTTTCAGACTAATACAGGGAAAGTGTGGATGCTGAAAACATTAGGGTGGTTCTAATTATGCATTTTGAAAGTTTGATTACCCCTACTCTCTCCTAAGATGTTATGGTTTAGTTCTAAATGTCTCCCAAAAGTCTCACGTGTTTGGAAGGTGATGGGACCGTGGCATACTACCCTTATCATTGAATTGATGAGTTCATGGATGAGTATGCTGTCAGGAGGTCAGGCCTGCTTGGAGATGGTCAATGAGGGTGTGACCTTGCAGGGTGCATATGCCCTGCTCCTCCCTTCTGTCTCTGCTTTCTGGCTGCCATAGAATGAGCAGCTCTCCTCTGGTTTGTCCTACCACCAGACCTTTCTTGCCTTGGAGGCCAGCCAGCTGTGGACTGAATCCTCTAAAACCATAAGCCAATATAAGCCTTTCCTACTTTAAGTTTCAGATATTAAGTATTTTGTCCCAGCAAGAAAAGTGACTACTACAGATGTGAAGTGTCCATTAAAGACTTTTTAAAAAAAGGTATTAGGTTGTCTCACCCTTCTAATATTTAAACAAACACATCTTCAAACCTGACTCACGAAAATTTTCATATTGAAAGTTGACCCACCCATGTAACCAAGAAAACACAGTCATCTCACCCAAACATTTTCATTCCCAGGCAACCTTTAGGCCACATTGAGAACCCAAATTCAAAGAGACAAAGCTGTAGGGCAATAAGTAAAGTCAGACTTCAAATACTAAGTTCTTAACCCACTTGCCCTCTGTCAGGGCACCAGTTGGTCTTGATTTTATGTATGTTTCTTCACAGCATCCATGGCTGCCACTGTTACTGCCATCCTTGGGTTGGGAGGGGGAGCTGGACCAACTGGGGTTTGTCACCAAGAAAGGGGGTTATGTTTCCACTTGAGACAAGAGCGCAAACTGCTCACTACTGGATTGTGTCAGTGTATTATAACTACAGGAAGTCATCTGAAATCTTACTGGGAAAAATGTCCTTGTGTAAATCTGGCTTTCCAGATCTGACATGCTGGCATTCTTCCTTATGTTTGGTAGCTAATTAATTTTAAAGCCTTCTATGTTAAGAATGGTCTTTTGAAATGCAAAAGTTATATAGTGGAACCTCGGTTCATGGATTTGGTTCCTGCAATTCTTGATTCTTCCAATTTACTGCAGTCAGAATCATCGAACAAATTCTGCGGCCAGAATCATGATAAGAATTAAGTTTGTGAAGTGAGGTACCACTGTGTACTCCTGAATGCTCCTCTTCTTTCCTTCTCAGTAAGTGCAGGTTAAGGATGTGCTTTCATGATTAGCCTGAAGCATCTATTGTTGATGCCCTCAGTCTCACGGTAATAAAGCAAGTACACAGCAGCTTTATTATTTTATAAAGATGCATATTTGCAGAGACTCTGGGTGTGAATTTAGAGTACTTGTTAGTCGATGGAGTAATGGTTGGAATCTGGGACACAAGACTGGGGCTAAATTTCTTTGCCCTTCTAACCCCAGAGAGTCTTTAGAAAAATAAAAACGAAAGAGCAGAAAGTACGTAAGGTAAGACACTGCTGTATTCATAATAGAGAGAAATAACCACCGTGCCTCGTGGACAGCAGATGCAGCCCTCCACGGGGCTACAAAACTGTGCTAGTAATAATTTTAATTGGATGCTATCTTTGCTGCCTTCAAAAAGTATCATAAAGTGGAATTATTACAGGCTACAAGTGCACTTACAGTGCTGGCCTCTCACAGAGAAAGGAGATAACATTTATCCTTC
>PVLD010005739.1:45503-108330 GCA_004027595.1 Dinomys branickii
CATTTATTAGGGAGAACATAGAATCTTCATCTGTCTGGATCTGCCTTATTGTGCTGCCCTTTTGGGGCCAGCGCAAGATCCCACCACAACGTCCACTGGCGGGTCAGCGAGCACACCTACCTGCAGAGGGGTGGGAGGCGTGAGCGGAGATGGAAGGCCATGGCCTGGAGACTGGCTGGGTTTCTGAGGGGGGCTGCAGCTCTGTTGGGTTGGAGATGACTGGCTCTGATTCTGCGAGTGGGAGTGGGGCTGGTGCTGCTGCTGAGGCTGCGGAGCCTGTAGCAGCTGGGATGCAGGAGCTGCCGGAGGCTGGGAGGTTGGTAGTGGCTGGGGGGCCTGTGGGGCAGGCTGGGACGGCTGGGGCTGCTGGTTGGTTGGTGGTGCAGTGGGCTGCTGTTGCTGTTGCTGTTGCTGTTGCTGCTGCTGCTGCTGATGTTGGTGATGCTGTTGTTGCTGGAGTTGTTGGAGCTGCTGAAGCTGTTGCAATTGGGAGTTCAGGGATGAGGTAGCTGCAAGGAAAGAAAGAGACCTTTGCATGAAACTAGACTCTCTGTTCCTGATGCTCTTTAGTGTTTAAGAGGGTTTAACAACAGCTAAACCTTGGAAATGTCCTAGATCCCCATCAACAGATAAATGATGAATGGATAAAGAAAATATGGCATATATACCAGGGAGTACTACTCATCCCTAAAGAAGGATACATTTGAGTTATTTGTAGGAAAGATAGATGGATCTTGGGACTATGACGTAATGTGAGATAAATTAGGTGTAGAAGGTTAAATATGTGTTTTCTCTTACATGAGAAACTCAAAATTATGAATAGTTTTAAGAGCAAATAGAGCTGAGATGGGGTGCTAGACTTTTCGGAAGTGGGAAGGGGATCAAGGAAAAGGAAAAAGGAGAATTAAGGGGAACATGAAGAGTAACAATGATCAAGGTGTGATATGTGTATGCACCAGTTCTCCAAAATCAGTGTATTATGTATCCCAAACACACAACAAAAAAGTAAACTTAAAAAAAGAGGATTGTGAGACCCTGTGAGAAATAAAATCACTTCTTAGGAAATTTTTACAACTTAGGTCCAAAGAATAAGACATCAGACATTCCTCTTAAACATAGTATTACTTTAAAAGCATTGCTTTTAAAGCAGGTGCACAAAAAATGGAGATTCTTGTTAAAGTAAGTACTTTCTCCTTCTCTTCCTTCTCATACTGTTTGTGAAATACACCCATGCTTTCAAGCTTTGATTTAGACTTTCAAAGTTCAGCCAGTTTAATTCTTCTGGCAAATGCTTGACTGGAGTTTAGAACGGAACCCTAAATTGTTTGTAATCTCCTTTTCATCCATCATCAATACCATTAATGGCATCATTTTCACCTGCCACTTCCGACCTCCACCAATTTACTTAGACATCTTAGTTTCAAGTTTCTATGGTGTTATTTTTTTTTAATTTAAAGACTGAACATGCTTCTCAGTTTTGCAGACTCAAAACTCCGCATTTGAGTTTTGATTTTTTATTTTATTTATTTATTTTTGCCTACTGATCAAAAAGACAAAGGACCCAGACCAGAGGGAGTATAGTAGGTGGCTATAAAATGTATGATGTGACATTTTTGCAGGGAAAAGCCATCTTAGTACTGAGCACACAAGATTTGTTCTTCTCTTCCCATCAAGCATGGCAGAATCTCTGCAGCAGGAAGTCCAAGTGTTTCTTAGAACAATTACATCTGAAAACCAAGTTGATGGCCTTTTTCACATAACCTCAGCCTGTGAGCTTTCTAACAAACCTACGGATACATAAGTACAAGGATCAATCTTGAACCTATAGGCTGGGGCTGCAAAGTTTTCTTGCTCTTCTCCTAACTAGAATTAGTCAAAATTTCCAAAGGTGGTAATTCTCAGTTGCAACATTAAGCTAGTCCTTATTTTTAAAAATACTGTTTTAAAAAAATGTAGTAAAAATCATATGATATACTACACCTGCTTTGACACAACAAACATATTCTTGAAAGATACATAGAATCATATACTGACAGTATCTCACAATTTTCTTCATAGAAAATCTAACTGGCAATTACTTTTGTAAAGTTAAGAATACTTTCGTGAAATTTACTGAACGCCAGATAATATGTTGGATTTAAAATGGAGACACTGCCTTTGAGGAGGCTTTCAGTTTGTTTGGGAAAATGAGGTTGATTCCTATGAAACAACCTGGTATGCAGATAGCTAGTAGAGTCCTGCTAAAGGTAAGTGCAGGTTAAGGGACTAAATGGTCAACAGGGGGGCACTGACCAAGGCAGTTGGGGGGAATCAAGAAAGGGGGTGTCCTCTGTGGGCTCCGGGGGCCAGGCAGCAACATGCTAGCCATGGCATGTAGGAGAGGGTTCAGGAGAAGAAGGTGCCGGAAGAGAGGGTGTTCCCAATCTGGAGAAACATCCAGAAAATAGTATGGTCTGGGTGACGCCCCTCTGGGTAGTGCTGAGAATGGCACTCTAGGAAGTGAAAGGGTAGGAGACTTTAAATGGCTTAAACCATACAGAGGTAGAGGATCTAGATGTAAGACCAGTGGGAAGACAGACGCTCCCAATCAACATTTTCGTTGTTGTTGGTTTGTGATCTTTTGAGACAGAATCTTACAATGTAGCCCAGGCTGACCTCAGACTCGCAGCCATCTTCCTGCCTCAGCCTTCCAAGTACCGGTATAGGTGTGAGCCACCACATCCAGCTTCAATTAATTTTGGGGGTAAGGCAGATTTCAAATATATAAATCAGGTTGGTTTCAAGAGAGGTTTCGTTGAGCTGGTGAAATGATGGCTTGACTATCCCAAGGGTGCAAGTGCGAACTGTGATCTCTGATAGCATGTCTCAGATGGGCCAGTTGGATAGCAATCCCCCAGATTAACAGACTAGAAATTGACCAGTTTATCCTCCCCTTTATCAGAACTTTAAAAGGAAAATGTAGTTTGCGCTCTCTCCTCTTTCTCCTACTGTAAAAAGATACATTTGATTAAAGACTAGGGAACCACTCTCAATTCTGACCTCCTAAAATTCCCTACAATCTGCAGTATCCTAACTGGAGTTACAGACTTTGGGAACCTGACTGCCATAGTCTCCTGCCTGACTCAGATTAGGCCTGTCCTGAGTTCTTTCAAGTGGGAGCATGGATGTGGGTGCTTATTGTCATGGTTGATTTAAATACCATACTGTTTTATTTTGGTTAGAAAAGCATTTATCTAAATCACCATTTAGAAACAGGAAGGACTGGGGAATATTGGCAGATAGATATTGGCAGACAAATAGGTGCAATAGACCCTAACCTCTTAATGAGACAGGGTCCCAAATGTGTCTCCGAATCTTTATGCCAGTGATGCTTGGGTATTTCTTTCCTGTAACTGCAGCTTGGCTGGGAAGGCGTAAACATAAACAAAAACCCCTGGAGTGACATAAGCTAATTTGGCATCTGTAAGCAAAATATGATAGAAAATATCATATGTTCACGTCTGTAGTGGAAACAAAGAAATGCATGGAGGGATGGAAAATAACATAAGTCTGATCTGAAAAATGCCAAAGCGACCTACCCAATAATATGAAAATGAAAGCAATAAAAAAGTGAAAATATGGTGCCTCTAAATGGCTTGTCTTATAAAGCATAGTGAAAATGGACACAGTAGAATTGTTTCTAAATGATTAATAAAGTTAGGAAGGTTCAAGGACATATTTGAACTACAAAGAATGTGGATAAAATGATGCTTGTTGGGGTAAAACTCTGACCCAAGGCACAGAAGATTAAAGCATTCAGTTTCTTGCCTGGTATTTAAGTTCTTTCATGATTGTTTCTTCTGTGTCTGGCTACTATATAATCTGCAGGCCAATGTTAAATGTGATATTTAACTACAATAGCAGCTGTGAAGGAAGGGGATGAACAGAAATACATCCTGAAAATTTGAAAACTTGCAATTCTGAAAAGGAAACACAAACCAAAATTCCATCAAACTATGAATTTCCCAGAGAATAAGGAGCATTATGGGAAAACTGGTGGCTTCAAACATCCCAGATAAATAATTTCATATGGCAAAGGGGTAGTCAAGAATCTTGCATTGATCCTTTTGAAAGTATATTTTATTTTCAGCATTTAAACTGTAATTATGAAACAGTTTCTCATTTCAGATATTTGCTAAAGATATCTTCCCACACTTAAATACAGACACACCATCAGAGATCTATCAGCTGTGCTAGATGGGATTCATGTAAGATTCTTCCGAAGTTTCTATGGATAGCAGTCCCAGGTCCTTACAGATAGCAGAATACAGTCTTTTCTACAAAGTGCTGCAGTATATGTGCCAACTAGTATCTCTAAATGACTTATAATACCTTATACAATGCAAATGCTATTGAAGGGGTTGGTATACCACATATTTTTAGGGAATAAAGACAAAGAAAAGTAAAATGTGTGTATGCATTGAGTGTAGATGAAATAAAAAATGTTTCTGATCTCCAGTTACTTGAATCTGCAGATGTGAAAAGCGATTCCATGAAAGATTCCAGAGAAATGAAAGTGTGTCTTATGCTTAGCATGCAAAGGGCAGGAAGCAAAATGGTCCTCAAATACTAAGGGAAGAATGACTGTTAGCAACAGCTTTACCATTTTAGGCTGGTAGTATTCTGTGCTGTGGCATTGTAACGACCTAGTCAGGGTCTCCATTTAGTGTGTTGTTGCCCTTCTAAGGCCAGGTGTATTTGGGCAAAGTGGTGGACTGGGTTAGGGGCCTGCTGGGTGTGTTGGGGGAATATCTTACTTGCTGCTAATGTTTACATTTTCCTGGGTATGTCTAGGAACTGGAGTAGCTTCCCTGAAAGAGGTCAGAGACTCACACTGGGGACAAAGGAGGCAGGCAGGCTTATTGTTAAAGGAATCCTGCTCAGTACATGCTGGTAATGATTCTCCAAACCCAACTCTAGCCCATCTTCCCTGTGCAAATCTGGTTCCAGGCAAAGAAAAAACTCAAAGTCCAAGCAAAGTAAGCAGCTCTGAAAATAGAAGGCTAAGCAAAGGAAGCCAGACACCGGAGACGCTATATTATATGATCCCGTTTATATGAAATGTCTAGAATACATAAGTGCATAGTGACAGGAAGCAGAGTAGTGGGTTCTGGGGCCTGAGGGGAGTCACTCCTACCAAGTATGTGGTTTGCTTTGGGTTCCAGCAAAAGTTCTGCAACTAGATAGGGGGATGGTTAACCAGCACTGGGAAAGCACTCAGGGCCACTGAGCCACACACTTTAAAATGATCATGATGGCCAATTTTATATGTGTATTTTATTACAATAAAAAGAAAGAACTTTTTCCTCTACATTCACTTTGGGGATGAAACTATACTGGCTTGGGGTACTGCAGGGAATGGAATGATCCTCCCCTGCCTGGTGTGGCTTTGTGGTCCTGAATGACCACCAGCAAGGGCTATGCTGATGGGTCTACAGGTGAACTGTGGCAGGACCTTTACCATGGAACGGTGGCAGGTGTTCACTAGAAAGGACTAGCTTGGCAGGGCAGAGAAGTGTTACCATCAGTTCATTGTTAAGTGCATGCAAGACACCACCATGTGGCTTCTGCAAACACCAGGAAGCGTTAGAAGCCAGATACTAAACACACAGGTGAACAGTCATGGCAGACTGGGTTAAAACACACAATGCCTCACAGTTTGGAATGTGTTTGCATTCGGTCTTTCATTGAGCACGTGGACTAGTCTTTCCAAACAACCACAGGCACAGATGGTATCACTACCATATCCTACATACAAGGTGTGATCAACTTTTGGTAAAAGTTAACATTAAAACTTTTTAAACAGTAAAAGACACATCGTTCTTCATTTCCTTCAAACTCCTCCCCTCCAGTATGGGATATGCTTATCTCAATGTTTTCCACACTTTCGGAAGCAGTTCCAGCAGTCTGTTTTTGTGAGTGTCTTTTGAGGTATGAGCAGAAGTACTGTGAGCGCCACCGCTGTGTGCCATCCATCCACAAGGCAGTATCACAAAATCATTACTGTTCTCATCCTCCTGATAGACCAGATCTTGTACCATGTGACTTCTGGCTCTTATCCAAAGGAAAAATACCAGGAAAGGGAAATGTTTCAAAGCATCCAGGAGAGCACAACTAAAGACCCTGAGGAAAGGAGACTTCCAGACCTGCTTTGGAAAGTGGGAAGAGTGGTGAGATGCATGTGTCTGAAGTGAGGGAGGGGATGGATTTTGGTGGGGAGGGGTTCATGGAAATATGTCTTTTACTGTAATAAACTTTTAAATTTAAACATTCACTGTATTCTTCTATTACACCATGTCCATAAATGAGGTTCAGAAATGTGAAGCGACCTTCCCAAGTCCGCAGTTTGTGAGTCTCTGAGAGACCCTATCTTAGGTCTGCAGTTCCCCACAACCTATCAACAGAACAGAATCCCAGGTGTAGATGGGGCAGTCTGTTCTGCTAATGGGTTAGGACAACAGCTGCTCCCATGTAGAGAGATGACTTCCAGGGCTGGCCTTTTGAGAGAAGGTGGGGCAGGTACTTGGCTACAGAGCCAACACTGAGCGTGGTCTGTTTAAATGATGAATCTTTCAGTTCCTGCAAAAGTTTGTACACATGTAATAATGTTGCTTTGGCTTTGGGAAAATCATTTTTTAAACCCTGCTGGTGTGAAATGTAGATGTGCATTCTGAGGCTAAAGGTGCTAATTTGAGTACAGGCTATGTGCTATTATGAGGAACAGAGGCACAAGTGAGGCGGCAGGGACAACAAGAGGAAGAGAGGAAGGGAGGTGGGGGAGGACAACAGTACACTTGATGTCTTGAATGTGCCTCTATGACACGAGGATGCTTCCTGCACACAAACGGAAGTGACCTGTGCTCAGGCTAGGTGCCATGTGAGTACGGAAGTGAGTAGGCATTGGCTCACTGTCCACAGAACTCTGTCACCTAACATCACTAGGGGCAGATGACAGTTCTCCAGCTAGATTTGTTCTCAACTAGAGTGAGCAACTCAGAGGTCAGCCCTATTCCTAACCACCACGGGGCTCATGGACCACTGAGAAGGATCCCAAGTTCTCTAATGTGTCCTCTGCTTCCTTTACTGCGTATTCATTGCTCACTTTGCTGCCCACTAAACTCTCTAGAAGAAGGAACATGGAACCTAGGATGTCTTAAGAGGAGGAACTGAAATCATTAAGTTGGACATTCCCCACCGCCTGCAATAACATCTAAGTTAGCTGCACCAAGGATGCAAGTCAGGAACTATTTCTGCTGGCCTTGTTAAGGACATTTCTAGCGTGCATTAACAGACAAAGTTTTGCAAAATGGATGGGAAAAAATAGATGGCTGGGAATGGAGGAATTTGAAAAAGCACAGAAGGTGCAAACTTGCTGGGAAATCTGCCTTTCTTGGCAACAGACAGAAACAAGCGAAGCATTTCTGCTTCGGAGAGGGTGATGTGTAACCATCGCACATATGGTCAATGTTACCACCTCCAAAAATATTGCTACTCATGTCCTTAATCTGTCTTTTAGCTTCTTTTGCATTGAAGGCAGCCATCTCAGTTTCTTTGGAGCTGCCAGAGGCAAACAAAGAGTGAGAGTCTTCCAGTGAAAATGTCCCTACAAATGTCTATCAGCAGCTGAGCGGCCCAGGCCTCTTTCTTAGCTTGGATGTTTCCACCAACTCTAGCAGCCTATCTCAAATTGTGAGCCACAGTCCAGGGGAGTTTGTTGGGAAGGCAAAATCCGGGGAGTAGGGCAAAGTCTGCATTTTAAGGAATGTTCACAGAGGTTCAGGAGCCATTGCCCCTGGGGCTCTTAGAAGCCCATTTGAATTGCAGTAAATGGGGAGGGGCCGCTCTTCAAGCAGAGCATTTGCTTATTCGTCTCTCTTCTTAGCTTTGAGAAAATTTCATTTAAACAACTTGTTGGGTGAGTGGGTAAGAGATAAATAATGGGTGGAAAAGAAAAGAAAATGGACACCTGGAAATCAGGTGCTATTTGTTGCATTCTTTTGGAAATTAGAGCAATTCACTATTATTGTCTTTGTTGATATTTAGGGGGCTACTCCTGCTGAAGTATATTTAGCCAGGGTTGAATCTGAGACACAACATGGATTTCAGCCCTTTTATTTTATCTATTTTTTAATTTTTATTTTTTGAGACAGGATTTCAGTATGGAGTTCAGGCTGGCCTTGAACTCACTCTGCAGCCCAGGCTGTCTTTGAACTCTCAGTGATCCTCCTGCCTCAGCCTCCTGAGTGCTGGGATTATGACACATGCCACCACGCTTGGCTAGGAATTTTATTAAATAAGAAAGATGGACAATGAAGGAAGAGTGTGCTGGACAGCAGAGGGAAACAGCTGAGGCAAGGCTATCCCACATCCTGAGCAGAAGCAAGCCCCCGTAGGAGCAAGTTCCCGCAGGAGCTGCTCCTGCCCAGGATTGCGGAGAAGCTAAGAATACAGAGGTGGCAAGTGTCTCCCCTGAATTCCTAGGAGGATTCACAGAGGTCTCTTTCTGGAAGACCTGAGCTCTCTACCCTCTCCACCTGCAGAAGAGGCCACAGTATTCCTAAAATCTCGGAAAAATGACGGGAAGTCTTTTCATTAAAGAACAACTGTTAGAGAAGAATTAGGATTTCTAATGTGGATGTAGACACCAGCGTAAATTGTTTCTCCTCTCAGTCACTCTAAAGAAGTCTGTCTGTCCACAGTATCATGCCAATACACTGAGCTCTGCATCACTCTCCCAAGTCCTTGTGATATACATCCAGAATCCTACTGAGTGGAAACCAAGATGAAAGAAACAAGATCTCCACGTGGATAATTCCCCTATGGAATTTCAGAACACCAATGATAAACATACTTTAAAGTCCAAAAAGCTTTTGGAGAGACAATAAGCATCCACCTAGAAAGAAACATAAATCACACAGGCATCATTACCATTTAACTGCCCCCCATTAGTAAAACTTTATACCTAAAATCAGAGGAGCGGTGACTTTAAAGTTCTAAAAGAAACTTGTCTTCCATCAAGAATTCTACGGCTAAACTACCTAGCCAAAGCAAGGGCAGCATCAGACCTCTTTTAGGATTTGCAAAGGCTTCTACACCTTAGCTTTCCATACTTTTTCATGAGGCATTTCAGCACAATCAAGTCATGAACTCAGAGAGAGGAAGACCTAATAGGATTCAAGAACAGTGACTGTTAGCCAACAGAGCAACATGAGGGAGCCCCACAGTGACAAATCCCCCAAAGTTTTAGTCCGCAGCCCATTCAAATCAGAGGATATGGGTTTCGGGTGGAGTATATCTGCAGGTCGAGGAGAATTTCCAAGAAATGATGGAATATTTGACAATTTGGAAGAACTTGAGAATAGGGAAAAAAGAAGCTAGAAACTTCAGGAAAAACAAAAGCTGCCTGGGAAAATCACCACAGAAGCATTGTTTCAAATCAGAACATGGGAAAACTGAATGGATTCAGTGCTATCAAAAAAGTAATACTTTAAAAGTTAATGGCCACTTCCTAAGGAAGATGCATTTTTTCTTGTAATAAAAACAAAAGATGAGCAATAGAAACTTATGACAAAAAATGTGAAAATAATACCTGGCTTTGTGTTTGTATTCATGGGATAATCTTTTGATAAGATAAAGGTTTCCATGGAATTATCTTTCACAGGCAGAGAAGGTGTTGACCAAGGATAATCATATCAGGCACCCTTGACAATTATATTTCTCTGTAAATTAAAATGTCTTCCTTGGTTTGTAAATTAATCTGACTTCTTTGGTTTGAGTGAGCACTGTGATGTTATGATTCATCCTAACACAGTAATTAGGTTGAATTTCTTGAGCTCAGAATATCTAGATTCTGCATAGGACCAAATTCACCTTTGACTCTATTGATGAAACCAACTATGGCATGAATCTGCTTTTGCAAAGCCAACAGCAGACATCTCTCCCTGATAATCTGACTTGTGTTCCTAAAGGCAATTCTACAGGATTTCCATCCTCACATTTGTTCCACCTTTTAGAAAAACAATTTAAAAAGATAAAAAAGGTCCATGGCCAAAGAACCTGGGAGACACAGCTAATAACAGTACTTTTGAAAAATCATAGTGAACATTAGCTTATTAATATCTAAAATTTCAGTTTTCAAGGAATCTATTGTTTTTCATCCTACAATGACCAAACTTATTTTGCTGCTTTTCAGACACAAATATATGCATATTTTGTAACTAAACTTGTGAAAGAACTACTTAAAAAACGTAAAGGAGTCTGTCTGTTGTAGTCATACATAGTCACTATATGAACAAAGAAATTCATATATATATATATATATATATATAATTATATACATGTATGATTTATGTATTCTGAATCAGGGTCTCAGAAGGAAGGGATGAGCTATTTTCAACATAAATCATAAGCATAAGCCTAGTGGAATTTACAAAAATTTCTCTCTAATAAATCTGTAAGAATTAATCCATATATTTGGTTTATCCACTGTGGTGCAACTGGTTAACCGATATTAAAGAAAAACTGAGTATAATAAACATCTTTCTTTGATAAAATGTGAACATGTTAAGGAAATATGGACATTTGAATGTCTTGATAAATGCAGTTTTCTTGAAGAGCATCTGGTAGGCAAAGAGAAAGGAACACAAGAAAAAGTCTTAAAGGTTACAGAGTTGGGTGCCAGGGGCTGAGACCCTATGACCTGGTGGGATAGGCTGCTTCCTCTCCAAGCTCTTCCCGTGCACTGGGAAAATGTCATTGCTGTTAAGTCTTAGCTGTGAGGAGCTTGGTATGAATAACCTGCTCCTCAGATAGGCTTGTAAGTAGGATGAGTAAAGAAAGACAATGTAGATATGTCAATACTGAACTTTTATGTAAGATCTTTAAGAAAAAATGATTTAAATAATTCCCTCCTACATTTTTTTCCTTCAAATTTTTAAGTCTTCTTCAAGTGTTAATACAATATTACATTAGAATGCCTAGGATTTGAACTTGAACTTCATCTTGCTTCAGATAGCACCTACATGTTCTTTGACTTTGCTTCCATGATGCTTGCAAAACATGTAGGGCCTTTATAGACTATATAAGGGAACACTGATTAGAAATCCATTTGCTCAACAGACAAGACCAAATTTATTCATCAGAAGATCGCACTCTCCAACCCAACTGGGATTCTTCTCTGAAGAAGTTTGGCAGAGGCTTAGTGAAGAACACCTTGAAAAGGATGAGATCCTCCTTGGCTGTCAGTTTGCTGTGTTCATCTCTCAATATGTGGAAATCACATTGTTATTGTTTCATTGAGAGGGCTGAGACTCACATCACAATCTCTACCTCACTTTGATGCTCTATGAATTTAAGAACAGCACTACAAATGAGCAAAATAGCAGCTAAAAAAAGTGTCCATTTAATATTCAATCTCATTATTTTTCATTCACATGAAAAATCACTTATTTACATCCTTGGTGATCTCTTTTCACAAGGTCAATCAACCTTCCATTGGAGATTAGTTTTTCAAAATCATAGCTAATATTTACTGATTTTTTAAATGAAAATTTTTGCTTCTTTTATTAAGATAGACTAGAAGTCATAGTCAGTATTTGCTATGGATTTGAAGGAAAGAAAAATATGCTAAGTTCAAATTCCATGCTAAAGAAACAACAAAATAATTCTTTAAATTCAGAAGATAAAGCAAGACGTGCCTTGGCTTTCAAAGATTTTGCATTGCATTCTTTTCTGGTGGACATTTGTAGGGGAGAATATTACAGCAATTCAATGGCTCGTTTGCCTGGTTTAAACATAACGCTATGTTCACTCAGATTTCTTTTAGGCTATAGACACATGGGCCAGTGCTTATTTTCATGGTTGATTTAATCCATCCCCTCTGCCAGTGTGGGGATTATTCCCTACAGTTATTCTCCAGTGATCTGTCAGTTCAGATTAAAAAAAGTTAAGTGACAAAGATGCGGTGGCTGATTCCTTTAGGAGGGCTGTGGAAGCTGGAGTGTGCAGCAAAATTTCTTTCTAAGAATCTGACTATGTTCTTCCCTTTTTAATTTCCCTTCTATCACTACAAACCTCCCTTATCTAGGCTGAACTTTAAACCCTCTAAACAGGCAATTCAATTCTGTTTCCAATACAACAACTTCAGGGTTGCTAAAAGCTTTATAGTTCTTACTTCATTGGCTCTTGCTTATTTCTTGAGAAGAGGAGATAGTGTGTATTTCCTCTTGCTTTACAGATGAAGAAATCTAAGGTATGATTCCAGGGCCGTGTGTATCTTAACTTTGCTCAACATTCACAACAAATAATAACACTTTCCTAGAGATGCCTCTGTTTTTATAATTTGAGATGTAAGAATTGAAAATGTACCCTTGCTCGATTTGCAATTCTAATCCAGATTTTGGAAAAGAAATTTGCTGTAAGATGCTTTACATCATGGAGCAAAATGTTAGTCATGTAAAATGTTAACAGTTACTAGTATTACATCATAAATATTATTACTATCCTGATGCCTGTTTCCTCTGCCCATCCCTGAAGTTGAATTTTTTAGTAGGAAAATGAATATATTGCTTGAATAACTTGGTTATTTTCTACTGATATGCAAATTAGTTATCCAATTCATTTTAAAGACTTTCATATGTACTAAGTTAGAAAAAAAGGCAGCTAGTAGTTTTAGTGAAACAAGCACATCACTATAGGAAGAAAAAGAATTTGGGAATATACATAAAAAGCAGTGGACACCGGAGCACTCACAGGGGTGGGATGTCACACAGTCATATTGTGCATGGGAGTGCAAAGGCTTTTTGCGAATATCTCATGGATTTCTTCAAGGCTGGGTGATCTTTTTATGGGAAGTAAGAGTAATGTCTAATGCAATAAGGATAAAAAGGGACCATCATAAATGTATCAGTCAGTTAGCTTAGGTTATACTTAGTAACAAGCAATTTTAAAATATAGTGGCTTAGTCCAACAAAGTTTTCTTCTATGTCATAAGTCAGCAGGAGGCCTAAGCTCATCTTAGTCATTGAGGAACATGGTCACCTAGTGACAAAGCACTCATTTCCTTCAACATTGCTAAGATGATGCCAGAAGGAAAGAGAGCTTTACAGGGTGCAAATTAAACGCTCTGGTCTAGAAGTTACATCCGTCATTTTTTCCACTTGCTCCCTGGCCAGGAATAATTACATGGACCATTCAATTACAAGGGCACCAGGAAGTGCCATCCTACTTGATCTAAGAAATAGGGGTAACCAGAACAACTTGGTGGACAGCATTAATACCTCATTAATGGCATCACCCTGACTCACAGAGAGTTTCTATATTTATCACTTTTTTTCTTCATTTCCATTTCCCTTAATTTAACCTCATTATCCCTCGTCTGGATCACTTAAAGAGGTTAGTGACCTCTCATCTCTTACCTTTCCCATTCCTTCTTTCATTAAATCAATTAATGCTATCATGTCATGTGTGAAGTGCCCATCTGCCACCAGAGTTTCTAAAACTCAGGTAGGATTATCTCATTGTTTTTTCAAAAGGGACGCATGATGGTTCCCATAGGCAAGAATTATACCATAGCGCTCAGCACAGTACTGGGTGCCATCTTGCTCCAACCCACCCTTTCAGCTACAAACTTATGGCTTTAGAGAACACTTGCTCCCATTTCTGAGGTAGAACCTGGTGGTGGGCAGCTGCCCATCACCAACAGACAGGGATCTCCCACTCTCATATTTTTAGAAGCAGCCCTTTAAAAAAGTTCAGATTGGTTGCCCAGACTGAAAAATCAGCAGACCCTCTATAAAATATGCACTACTTTTCTTTAAAATAATCCAGGAAATGTGGCAAGGTGGCTCTGTATGGGAACTAGAGTTGAGCAGCAGATCCTCTGCCCAGTTTGTCCAGTACCCGTAGAGTCAGCTCTTCTCTGCACTCCCACGAGGGGACATCATGCTGTGCTTTGAGCTACAATTAGTAATGTGTCCCTGCTTTCTTCTTTTGCCAAATAGCATGCCAAGAAGGGATCTATTATTTATTCAGGTGCTTGTTTTGTTTTAGTAAGTCTTGTTGCCCTCTTCCAGTAACTTGCATCCAGTAGCTGTTCATTAAATACTTAGAAATGATATGACATAAAAGTGCACGATGACTGGCCACTTGTTAATTTTAGCTTGTTCTTTTGACCTAACATGCTTCATATACTTGCTCTGGTTTGATTCACACAAGAAGTGATTCTGTGGGAGAATTCCAGAGGTTATAGAGGCCCACTGCTCAAATATTTTGGCTCCCACTCCAAATCAGGTGACCTGTGAATATGCAAGCAGCTGCAATTTACTTTGCAGAATATTGCAGATTTATTTTGGTTTAAAAATCAAACTCAGGCGTCCTTTTCTTTTTACATAACTATACAGGCCTAGGCAGCTACCATGAGGCATCTGGACCCATGTCCTAAAAATTCTGTAGGATAATTTTGTTTCTGAAGCAGTAAGTTATTAAAGCAAGTGAATGAGGACATAAAGATTCAGGATTTGAAAGTGTGCTGTAGGAGCGCATTGTGAAATATGTATACAAAATGTGGTCAAAGAGGAAACAGCAAGCTTAGAAACCCTGCAAAGGTTATCTGGATGAACAGAAAAGTGCTGCAGGTGGGTCTGAGATGGACAGATTAAATCATAATCTTAGAAGAGTGAAGAATGCCATCCCAGCCCAAGCTGACCCACATTCCACTCAATCTGGGGAAAGACATAACAGAGCATATGGATTAAGAGGGTTTGAGTTGAAGGTCAAGTTTTTAGTGTGTCCAGGCAGGCAGGATGTGAAAGTCAGCCAGGCATCAGAAATGTGCTGCCCTGTTGAGAGCGTGCTGGTTGAAAGGAGGGCAGAGTTGCAATGTGGATGCGGGGGCCGCGTGGCTCAGCTCGCATCCGCTCTGCCCCTGGCTGCGCTGCACTCCTGGTCCTCAGCAAATGCATGCTCTGACACAGGGACGCGGTGCCTAGCTTACAGGAGCACAAATTCGCAATTATTCCAGTGATGAAATGATGCTTACAGATCCTCTCTTCTTATAATGAATTGAAATATTCAGTATCAATCCTGAGTAGGCTCTGGTGGAGCTGATGAGAGGAGAGTGAGGATTTGAGATGTATGACAAGCTAGCATTTCATAACTATCTGTTACTCCCTGTTTGAAGTTGCTCATGTTTGTCTGCCTAGACTGAGGTAATTGTCCACTGCTTCTCTCTGCCTCTCTCAGTTCTTTGCCCACTTCTCTTTTTTCGTCTCTCTTCCTCCTTTCTTCCTCCCCCATTTTCTTCCTCCTTTCTAGTGATCATCCCTCCTTACTCTAAAAAATTATTAAATTCTTACCACACCCCAGGGAATAACAGGGAATTAAATTTACAAACAGGAGTTAAATTTCATTTCTGCTTTCATACACTTTGTTCCCATTCTCTGGGGGAAGTCAGACATGCAAATGCCCAACGACATACAATGTGAAATGTTATCTCATGATTTCTATTATACAGTTTGGTTCTTTCTTATATTTTTGGTTTATAGCACCGGAGAAGCAATGTGATATTTATGCACATATGTGTGTCCAATTTATTTCACAATGTGAAGTGTAATGATGTCTCTTCTTTGTCAATGATTTTCACTGTCCCCATACTTCTCTAAAATAAGTACCTACCCTCATTCTTCCCAATAAAATCCCTCCTGATCAAGCCCCAACCCCATTTTCTGGTTTCAGCTCCTATCGGCCTCCTGTGTAGAAGCTCAGCTCCCTGCCTATGGTTTCACACTCACACTAGCTTTCACTTGTAATTTGTTCTCATTTCTGAAATGTTCTCCCATTTTCTCTCTGTTATGATCTTACACAGGTACTGCTAGACTTTCAATGGAGTTATGTCCCAATAAGCCCATCAAAACTTGAAAATATTTTGTCAAAAGTGCCTAACCAGCCAAACATCATAGCTTAGCCAAGATGCCTTAAATGCAGAACACTTCCATTAGTCTGCAGCTGGGCAAAACCCTCTAAACCAAAGCCTGCTTTATAATAAAGTGATGACTATCTCATGTAATGGAATACTATGGCAACACAGCACACTGTAGGGTGCTGACTGCATCCTTCACAATCAAGTGACTGATTGGGAGCTATGGCAGAGAGAAGATTGCCCTACATGTCATTGAACCAGGAAAGGTCCAAATGGAGAATTTGCAGTGTGATTTCTATTGAATAGACATTGCTTTCACATCACCAACTTGAAAATTCATAAGTGAAATGATGGAAAGTTGGGGATGGTCTGTATTTCATTTAACCCTTGGCTCATCTTTCCGTGCCACCTCTGCTCTGCCCCTTGGCACATAGTAGGTGCAATGGCAGGTTGGGCTGGTTATGGTGGCACATTTTTCCTTCATAATTGTTAATTAAGCTCACTATCCTCCTTTAGAATGCCTTTATCCTTGCTCTAGGACTGCGGTACGCCTTTTCGGATCATGAGCTCCTTGGAGAATTTGATAAAAATATAAACCCTATTCTTAGGGATATGTTTACACTTATTAACATAACTTTCAGAAGGTCCCAGACTTTTCCGAAGCACATGCAGAGACACCTAGCCAAGGCTAACAACTTTAACTGGAACATCCAACCAAAAATCAGAGCTAAGGGCGATCACCTTTTCCTGAATGTGTGTCCTTGGCTGGTGTGCATGGATGGGGTGGCTAGGTCTTCTGACAGACGTTCAGACCACAGGTGGTGGAAGGCACTCTGGCCTCTTGATGGTTTTCACTCCTTGGATCAGATCTTGACAATTCTTAGCTTTTCTCTGGACCTTCCAGATGGCAAGCTCTGAAGACTGCCACACAGAGATCCAGGGAGTGTTATGGCTTTCCAGCCAAGTGTAAGGCAGACTGTCAAGCAGGAGAGTCCTTGCCAAACTTATGCGAAAGCTGGGTTTAAATAATTTATCTTTGTCTCTTTTTGTTTTCGGGGGCTTCAAATGACTCAGTGGTGGCATATAGCAGACACTACAGTACATTGTTGGCAAAGTTGCAGATTTTTTAAAGAGGTCATTTGAGAACTAGGTAGACACTTTAAAATTCTTGATGTCTTTTATAAGGGAATACAATTTAAAACTGCATTTTTGGAAAGAACTGTTGGTGTTCTGTGTATCTCACCTTCTCCAAGAGTATGAGCCCTTTCCTCCTTTAGCTCATGCCAAGAAGAGGGGCTCCTATGGACAACACAGGGAGCTTGTTGTATCCTTGCAATAGGGAGACACATCAGACTTGTGTTGGCCTTTTATTGGAGGATATCACACTCAAAGGCAGGCTGGTTAGCTGCTCTAATGGGGAAGCACAGAAGAGATGGTGTGTCCAGGGGCTGACAGTTGAGGTTTGCATGAGAGTTTTCTCGGGGCCAAATGTGGACCATGTTTGTGAGACAGCCCTGGGATAGAGTATCGCAAACTTTGTCTGACAGAGTGCTGTGGAGAGATTAGCCGATCTCAACAAAGACAACCTAGAGGAGGAGCATCACCTATCCCCAAGGGCCTTGAGGAGCTAGGATTGAGAAGTTTCCAGTAAAACTCACAAGAGAATCCCTCAGAAAGAGTCATTCATGAATACCTCTGAGTTCCATGAGCATGAAGCTAGATAAAGCCAGTGCCAGTCACATAGGAACATTCTCATTTCCTTTTCTCCGAAAGGGTCAGACGCTTAAGACAGGGGCAGAGAAGCTGAGGATCTAGGTGAGGGACAAAGAGAACACACTGACCAACCCTTGCCAATGGCAGACTTTCTGTGGGAGGCAGGGGGAGCTGAAGCCATTTCAAACGGGAGGTTTGATGATCACCTGAATCTGTACCTTTCACTTAGGAAAGAGAAACAGCGTTTATATCAGGAGTGACCAGGGAGGGTGTGCGAGCTTCTTGAAGCTATTATTAGGGGGCAGGGAAGGACCAGCCCTATGGAATGAGTTTATAATGATAAGTCACATTTGCTCAATATTCAGGTCCAGAAGCTTAGAGGAACTGAGCCTTGAGTCCCCCCCTCCCCCAAGACAGCATGTGGCTTCCTTTGCAGCAGACCTTAAGAACCACTGGTTTTCTTCTGTGTCCCTTTTCTTTTCCTCCCTGGTATTGTCCTGTGAGTCTAAGACCTTTGTTGGGTATAGTGGTTAGTTTCCATTTCTTTGGTAACATCCATTCAGTATTTAATCTGCATTCATTAGTATATAATCACAGAAGCTGTCAAACCTCAGAGTGCAGAGTGCTCCCCTAGCACAGGGGTTTCCAACCCAGAGGCCATGGACTGGTTCTGGTCATGGTTTGTTAGGACCTTGTGCATATAGCAGGAGGTAAGCAGTGGGTGACTGAGGAAGCTTCATCTACTTTGACAGCAGCTCTTCATGGCTTGCATCACCACCTGAACTCCACATCCTGTCAGGTCAGCAGTGGTGGCATTAGATTCTTATAGGAATTTGGACCCTTCTATGAATTGCTCATGCAAGGGATCTCGGATACATGTTTCTTATGAGAATCTAATTCTGAAATCACTCCATCAACCTCTACCATCACGAAAAAAATTGAAACCAGTCACTGGTGCCAAAAAGATTTGGGACCACTTATACAGGGTGTTCGGAAGATGCTGGTTTCCGGGCTCCACTTCCACAGATCTTCCTTACCTAGCTCTCCAGTGGGCTGAGGAACCTTTATGCAAGCTTCGGATTCAGGGGCATGTGCTCCCCACTTGAGAAGTGCTTGTCTGTGCTGGATGCCTAAGAGGCCATCAGCAGCCAAGCATCATTCTGACCATCACCACCAGTTTTATGGCATATGCATAGTCGGCAAATTACTGATATGTTTGAGCATGCGTTTCTTCGTAGGTATTCACAACCCTTCAGGCAGTAATAGGGTTATTGCAAGAAAACAAAGAGGGAGAAAGCCCACGGTAATTGCCAAGAAGGATAAGTTAGAGTCAAGCTGGGGAGAGAGGGAAAATAGAAGTGAAGTGGTTAAGAAGTCCACCACAGAGAAAGATGGGCTTGTAGTTCGAGGATTCCTCTGCTAGTATTCTGCCAAATGTATATGAAGCACATCTGGTGGGTCCTGAGAACTCGTTAAGCCCAACGTTACTCTTAAGAAGTAAGGGAAATGAGACCCAAAGACCTTAAATTATTTACTCAACTGCACACAGAAGAAAGGGTAGGTTGTTTATCTGTATATTTTGCATGCATTTGAATTAGTAATGACTTATATACCAAGAGGAATATTTTATTGACTTAGAATTCCAGAGGCAGATCTATATGTATTTAAATAGTTAAAATCCTTGTGAATAGAATATATGATTAAATGATTGAAATCATCAAAAGGGCTTTCAAAAGTTTCTTCTTAAAGAAATATCTTTTCTAAAATAATACATACAAGTTTAAAAAGTCCCTATGGTAATTTATTATCTCTTAGCTTTTATTATAAATTATTAAATATAAAAAATATCTTTGGCACAAAACCCAAGTTATACATATATCTTCATTTGTTCAGGCAGTATGTATGTACTCATTGAGTACCTGCTATGTTTCAGGCACTGTGATTCTTTCCAAGCAAGTTTTGAACAGTAAAATTAGAAAAGTATTCCCATTAGATTGGACTACAGCTTTCTCTGGGTATGTGTAGACATTTTCAAAGAACCAACAGTGAGTGCCAATCACATAGCCTACTGATTTCTAGGTCCAGCCAACTGGGAATCAGTTTTACATTTTCCCCATTAAGAGGATCCATCAAGAAAGTTTTCTTCTTCCAATGCATTCAAAGCCTGATAAAGCAATCTGTTCCCACTTTCTTCCTTCTTGGGTGGGGATGATTTGCTGCTGAGGAGGTGAGTGGAGGTAAAAGAAATTCCTGCACTGGAGTAAAGCACCTTGTTTAACCTGAGAGAAGAATGTGGGTTCCTGATTTCTCCTTTGGAAGGACAGCAGAGTCTTCCCTTATAGCAGTGGGCAGCAACTTCACAGTAATGGGAAGCTTTTGCAGCCTAGGGATACATTTGTGCATGTCCATTCTGATGTTGCATTTCACTTACCAAGTGAAATAATTTAGAGAATAAATATTCAGAATGATTCAAATTCACATTAGTCAGTATTTTCTCTTTTATTAGTAGGCAGCTAATAGAATCAAGTTATATTCTGAAATGAATCATTACAACACTTTGTCTTCCCCCAGCTACAGCAAAGTGGAATAATCAGATATAGGAATCCGCTGTCTTGTCTTAGGAATGTATAGCTGTGCGCTGCATGATGGCTTTTCAGCCACAGATGGATCTGCATGTGTGGACAGTGGTTCCCTCAGATTATAGCATCCAGTGGTGTTGTAGCTATGTTAGTCTCTGTGAGCACACACTATGATGTTTGCATAGTGATGAGACCACCTACTGGTGCATCTCAGAACATATCCCCATCATTAAGTGATGCACCACTCTACTTTGAAAAAGTCTGCAGATTCAAGCTTAGGAAAATAATACAGAAACCTAAACCCTGCCAGTGAATGGAAGGAGGTTATTTCTTACTACTATTGCTACTATTGTTACTACTATTGTTTGTTATTATTACTACTGTTATTATACTCTTGTTTCCAGTATTATTAGAACACAGTGCTTAATAGAGCTCAAATTCAAGAAGTCCTCAGTCTGGACTCAACTAACTCCTTTCACCTTCCCTGGAAGGATTTTCTCACAGGATAAATATATTTAAAAGATCAAATAATATTAGGCAAATTATTATGTCAAATGGTAGGTATTTTGTCCATATAATTAAAAACGCATTTCCTCCGGGTGGATGTTGTACAGCTATAGTGAAATAGTGCTTGCAACATTATCCATAGAGAACACTGAAAGTGTTAATTCTTTCCTTTCCTTCCTCCTAATCCAGTGTTGTTCCTGTGACTGGAGATCCCAACCTGGACAGAAAGGAGAGAGCACAGGAGTTTGAAGGGCAAAGGGGAAGAAAATAAAAAGAATAAAAAGTAAGAAAATAAAAAGAAAAAATAAAAAGAAGGAAGGAGCTGGGTGTGGTGTCGCACGCCTGTGTTCCCACCGTCCTGGGAAGCTGAGCCGGGAGGATTGCAAGTTGGAGCTCAGCCTGGGAACTCAGAGACTTAGCAAGACCCTAACTCAAAATAAATATAAATGAATGAATAAATAAATAAACAAATTTACTTTGAAAAAGGGGACTAGGGAGGTAACTCAGTGCAAAGACCTTGTGTTCAGTCCCCAGTACTGCAAAAATAAAAAAACAAAGGAGTGAAGGGAACCCACCTCTCGCCCTGAACAGCAGGACTCCATTGTCTTGGGATCTATGAGGAGTGGCCCTCGGGACAAGAAAGCCTCCTGCAGGAGGCTGGAGAAGAGCAGAACTGTGTCTAATCTAATGGGCATCTATTTTTCTAATGGTGCAGAATCAACGGTCTGAAAACACAAAGCAACACCACCAAAAACTTCACTGATGATTCGTAAGTACTCAGTATATGTCGCAGTTAACCTCCTTCCATCCTAACAGAAATCCCTGGTGGTTAACTGGTACACATGGTGTAAGGGGCCTGTGCCAGTGACCAGCCACAAGCCAGGCCAGGAAAGCGACCTTAGAGAGCGTGGACTTCCTTGGAAAATGAACACTGTGAGTGCCATGGAAACATTTACAAAAGGAAATAAGATTCTGGTCATAGATTTATAAAACTAGAACAACAAATTGTCCTCCAGAATCTGGAGCTCTTTCCCCTCAGCAGTGAGTGGGACACACAGACCTTTTTCTCTAAAGCTGTAAAACAGGATACTAAAATTGACAGTACTATAAATCTTAGTCATGGAAGTGCCACAAATATAGAGTAGTGTTGTACTTAAGACCATGGAGACTTGTTTTTTTTTTAAGTTTAATCACCTGAAGCTTTACCCAGATCATGTTTAGGAAGGGCATCAATGTCATTGCTTCAAAACCAAGAGATTTTTAAAAATTTCTTTTAAGGTTCAGGAGCTGATTCTTATCCTATGGGCTTAGAAGGTGTATTTCTAAAGAAAAAAAGAACTCTTTTTTATTTCAGAGCTTTAGATCTCTCTGAATTTTTGCTACAGTTTAGTCATGCATCATATGAAATAGAATCAAGATAATTGAGGTTCCAACCTTTTAAGTCCACTTTGTTTTGTAATGTAAGGATAAGTGTTTTAAATTTTGACATTTGCATTAAAAGGTGCTGCAAACTCCACATCTTGCAGTTTGATTTTCTTGATTTCATTTTCTTGATTCCACATGGAATCAAGAAAAAGAATCACCATACAAAGCACGACTATTAAGAAATAATAATAATAGAACAGAAAAGCAAACAAATAAAACATTTGTTTCCTGCTTTTTCTTACAATTCCCTGGTGAAAATACACCTTCTTACCAAAATATCTAGGGCTAACTGAAATTTCTGTAAAATCTTTAGTTCCTTCTCATAAGGCCCTTTATCTTTATTGCATGAAAATATAAAATTTTTCTTCAACCAAGACCTGTAGGTATTGCTCAGAGATCATATTAATGACAAATTTCAAAAGAAATAGGAGATGACTTGATTAGTCGATTACAGTCAATGGATTTTTCCTGTTGGAATAACTGCTGACTTGCAAATCTCTTCAAGAAAGGCCAGTCAGCCAGCTCCACAGGACTCCTATCCACCAGGAGCACTGTAATGGAGAAACCGGGTGAAGCAACCAGGGACCTACGAGTCAGGGGTACAGTTCCTGGTCTCAGATGAAAATGTCTACAAAGTACCATCTCACACAATGACACAGGAGAGACCACATCTTTCACGTGTGCACAGCAGCTCCTAATCTCAGAATAGGGGGACCCTCCGGACTCGCTGCTTTATATCATGGGAGTTTCTTATTTAGGGTCCCTGTCAGGAAACAGCCAAGACCTTTGTCACAGACTCCCTTGGCTGCGATACCTAGTGTTCATGAGGAGGCTGATTTTGATGGTTTTCTTAGAAAACTGAAACTCTACCTCTCTGTAGGTGTCCACATTATTTTTCTGCAAGATCTTTGACATTCTTTCTAATACATTTAAGGTCAGTTCACACAAAGGCTAAGTATTCATCCGATTGTCTTCATAAGATGTGGTTTCCAGATTTCTGGAAACACTGTCCATATTGCTCTGTTTCTTGGGTTCAGGCTTGGCTTAAAAACACTAAGAGGTGATGGGAAGGGATGGACTTATACCCCAAGAAATTTATTTATTCACCCAATAAATATTTGAATATCTTCTATGTTATAGACATCATTCTAGGGATAAAGAAATAGACAACTGATAATAACTTGTATCAGAAAGAAATTATATTCTAGCTGATGGAGACAATAGAAACAAGATGCATAATAAAAACAGAGAATGTTAGATGGCGATAATTCCTAAAGAGAAAATCCAAGCAGAGCAGAGAAAAAGAAGGAATGAGGATGTTGGAATTTTAGATAGGGTACCAAGGAAAGCCTCACCAGAGGCAGAAGAAAGCAAGAAATGAGGCTGGGCTATAGTCTCCCAAAGCTTCCTGTGTTGGGATTCTGGCCCTCAGTGTGGCGGGGATGGGACATGGGGGAATGTTTAGGAGGTGGGGCCTAGTGGAAAATGATTAGGTCTTTCAGGGGCAGTCTTGCAGAAGATTAATGCAGTTCTTGTGGAATCCTGGTCATTTCCCTTGAGAGCAGGCTGTTATAAACCTGCTTCCTGGCTTGCCACTGAACACTTACCTACACACCTCTGCTCTTGTGACGCTGTTTCTAGGAGGACCTCAGCAGGTGACGGACAGATAGAGCCACTGCATCTTGAGCCCTCGACCTCTAAAGTTGAGAGCTAAGGAATCCCTTATTCTTTTACAAACTCCCCTGCCTCAGACATTTGTTACAGCAACAGAAGAAGTGGTGGGAAGGGATGGACTTATACCACCCCTTCTTAAGCAGCCTTCCACACTCCTCTGTTAAACAGAAGTTGGGGAATCAGAAAGATGAAGGAGGCCCATTTCAGAGGTGGTACAGGGGACCTGCGCCAGGCCTTCTCCCCGGGTGGCTCCAGAATGATGTGCTTTCATTCAGCCAAATCCACATTTGTGGCTTTGAGTGATGGTAACAGTCCTGCCTTCCTCCTGGGCCGGGAGCACAAATTAGTACATTGTATCTGTGGAATTTAACATTATCCTTGAGTGTCACAAAGTATGAACTGACCTTTGGTAGTGTCCTCTTAATTTGAAAAAGATTTGGTCCTGTTAAGAGGACCACGCCTTCTTTTTGATACATAAGGCAACAACAAATCATTTTTTGCAACACTGAAGAATTTGGGTTTTTAACTCAATGCTGGTTGTGAAAATACAAGTCGGTCATTACCTCTTCTTATGGACAATGATTTCCTTTATGTTTGGGAGTCTTATTAGAGGAAAATTATGTGCAAACCAATAAGGATATGCCTCTCCCACGGCTTATGCACACAGCTCTTATTTTCCTAAGTGTGTGTAATGCATTGAAACTAAGTTCAGCTACTTTTCAACCTTGGAAAGTTATTTTTTTTTTAAGATTTTGATCCGATGCACAGATGTGAAAGGCTTCCCATCCTTTACAAGATTTCTTTTTCTTTTTCTGCTCATTGTAAAACACTGTGAAGTGGTGGTTGTGGGGCTCTCTACTCTGGATTGCCCTAGATTCAGGGAATTCAGAGCTAAGGCCGGAACAGTCACCTTAACTTTGCCTTCCCCAAGGGTTACAACAGTCTTTTGTTATGTGATCACATCATCCAAAAGAGCTAAATTCTCCACCGCTTATCTGCTATTCCACCTGCAAAGCCCTCTTTGAAGTCTAAGGGGCTCTGGGCACGGAGAGGCCAGACACAGTGTAGGAGAATTAGGCCTTGTGAATTCACAACTACAAACCCACATATATGTGAGCTTTTCTTATCTGTGAGGAAAGGTTTAAAAGGCCACAATTTAGCTACTCGATGGTGCCTTCTGGAGGAGCTATGCAGAAGAAAAGAGTGTGAGCTCTTCCATTTATGTAAGTCACATTCTATGTCATGTCACCAACTCGTATGTAGTTGTTGGATAAAAGCCTCCATTGTACAGGAAAGGTAACCTTGTAAAAATGACAAGCGTAGGCTTTTTCTGTGTTTTATGCAATTAAAATGTTAACCTTGACATTACACTAGCTCTTCAGTTTTCTTTATATGTCCTTCAGTTTGCAAAACTGAGGGGAAAAAGTTGTTTTTTTTTTTTTTTTTAATGTGTAGTATCCATAGCAAGGTGGCGTCTTTCTTGCTTGTGTCTGTATGGATAGCTATGGGGTTCACCTTATGGATAGCTATGTCGATGTCTGTGGCTGCTGTCTGAGATTTCCTTCACCATCTCTATTCCCTCATTTCTTCTAGAAACTTTCTTTTCTCTTCCTGTTCTATCCTGTTTTGCCTGCCACTGAGTGACCAGAGGGAAGAAGGAAGAAACAGGACAGGGTGGAGGCTGGTCCTCATCAGGTGACGCTAGCAGGCTGGATCTCTTGTGGTATCTCCTGCAGGGAGCGTCCTGTATTTGTCCTTGTAGAAAATCCCTTAGATCATTTCCAAGTCTCGTCTTTCTCACATGCAGTTCAGTCTCTTTCTATATTCTGTGCCTGCTTCCTTTCCTGCATTCTTATGTATATGGTGTGCCTGAAAACATGTGAATTTTGAAATCTTAAAAAGCTGAGTGCATTGCTGTGAATCCCATTAAAATATATATATATCCCTCCTCCCACCCACCAACACTCTTATCCATAGTTCTGGACACTTTCTGAAGGCGTCCTGGAAGTCCTTTGTTCTGAGTGTCTCCAGTGGCGCTGTCTTGGCTTTTTGGATGTACTGAATGGATTCAAAACATTTCCCTTTCATGGTTGGTCATTTTGACTGTGGGGAAGAGCCAGAAGCCTCACAGTGCCAGATCCAGTAAATAAGGTGGAAGGGGACACAGCATGGTGTTTTTACAAGTTTGCCTTTCCTTCAGATGGCACTTGGCAGTAGCAGTCACCATATATTTTATTATGCCTTATGAAGACAAGAAAAAGGACTGATAGAACTGCTTCAGGACATGGCAAGAATAATGGGATCCGTGTGTTTGAAGCAAGGTGGAGTATTTTGAAAGAAATTAATGGCAGTATGTTTTTTATTGCAATAAATGAAATTAGTTGCACCTTTTTCAACCACCTCTTATATAATAGTATCTTATTTTTTATTTTATTAATGCATTTTATTTCATCCAAAATATAGAAAATGCTGTTCTATAAAACAATTAATATAAAATTTATTCATTAGATAGTTTATGTTATTTTCCTACTAGTTTTTATAATTACTGCTTATTTTATGCTTCTAGGATTTATTAAATTGGATACTAAGTTTTCCTAGAAAGTACTACATTTATATTAGTTAATAAAGTGTATAGCTGCCACCAGCACCATTCATCACAGCCTGAAAGTGTAAACACTGCAAACATCCACGAACTGATGAATAGACAAAGCAAAATGTGGTGTAGCTACACGATGGGATGTTATTTGGCAAAGAAAAGGAATGAAGTGCTGATACATACTACAATGTGGATGACCCTTGGAAACCTTTTTCTTGGCAAAGGAAGCTGGTCAAAAAGACCGCCATGAGGGCTGGGGATATAGCTCAGTGGAATAAGCGCTTGCCTAGCAAGCACAGGGTCCTGAGTTCGATCCCCAGTACCGCAAAAAAAAAAAAAAAAAAAAAAGACCGCCATGTCTGACTCCACTTATAGGAAATATCTAGAAAAGGCAAATATAGAGAGACAGAAAATGGATTTGTGGTTGCTTTGAGTTGATGAGACAATAGTGACCGTTAAGGGGTACAGGGTTTCTTTTATGTGGGGTTTCCCTTTTGTTTATTTTCGTGCTGAGCATTAAATCTAGGGCCATGTGTGTGAAAGGCAAGTGTTCCACCACTGAGCTACATCCCCAGCTTCTAGGGTTTCATGATCAAAATGTTCTAAACCTGGATAGTAGTGGAGGTGGAAGAGCACCTTATTTTTATCCACATAAGAGAAAAAACAAACAACAGTGTGAGTGACATTTAAGGTGCTTCTTATGGCTGCTTCTAAGCAGGAACATCCTCTTAGAGAATCTCGTGAAGTTGTTGCATGGAAGGGGTGCCTGCGGAGCCCTTCACAGCCCCTGGGAGAGGCCCCAACACTACGTCTACCTGACATGTTTTACTGAGACCCTCCAGCTCCAGTTGACTGTGTCTATTGACTTTTTCCATTTCTGTTCCCATTTCTGCACCTGCCTCTGAGACTTGGAGCGGTTGTGAATGTTTACGGGGAAGTTGAGTTGGGGATGTATTAGTGTGGGCTTAGTGGGATATCTTTATGTGGTTTTCTGTTTCTTCTATAAATAATTAAGCTACTGCTAGTTATTGAACACTATTTCTTCCACCCTTCTTTGTGAGGAGCAACCATTGAAATATCCAAGCCCAAAAGCTAGTCTGTAAAAGGTTTGTCTAACTATTATAGCTCTTGCAATGAAAGTAACTTGATAGAGATTTTTCTCAAATACAACAACTATCCTGAAAGGTTACACTATAGATTATAAATGTAGTTCCAAGAAGCTGTTTAAAAGTTTCCACAATTAAAGAAGATGAATTATGTCAAAGGAAACACTGAATTATCTTTTAATGATCTCTATAGAAATTGATTTCACACATTTTCTGTCATATAAAGAGACAGTTGAATAGTACTAACCAAAAATGTAGGGTATTTTATAGAGCATGAGAGATTATACTGGTGGGTTTTGTGATGTTTAGGGCTTTTTCAAGTTTTACATTTGTAGTAGCTGTGATTTTTTCCTCTGAGTCTCATAAATATTAATTTTAATACATAATTTTATATTCTTAGTTTTACCTTCTTTTTTGTAAAGACAGCTTCCCAAATTATGTAAGCTTTCAGCTCTCCACCCCAAATCTGCCCCATAGATAGAATACTATTTCATAAAATATTGACTTAGCAAAACCTGGTTTTTAAAAGTAATAGTTGGAGGTCAATTACTTTAAATGTATATTACTGTTTTTCAAGTATATGTTAGTATGAAGTATATATTAGAAACTGCACAAACAGATTTCTGAGAACATTCTAGAGCTCAGATCAACATCTCTCACGTTTATCATTGGATAGGTCTTAAACAGGTAAATGTCCCCAAATATCTTGTCAATGACCAACTCCCACTGAAGGTTTTACAACAAATCCTTCTAAAATTTTCATCCCAAGTCAGAGCTGAAAATTTATAAAGGTAATTTAAGACAAAAAAATAAAGGAACAACTTTAACTCAACTTGAGTGGAAACAGCCAATCAACAGGGCCTTGGGGCACAAAAAGAGAAAGCCATCAACTGAAGTTTGGACAGAAGTCCCCACTCCAGAGATTGCCATGAAAGGCGATGCTCCATGAGTGCTGGGGACATATACAGAGAGTGTCTTTTTTGGTGGAGGAAGTCCTAGGCTTTTGATGTTTTGTGGGAAATTCTAAATTAATGGCCAGGTTTTAAAATTTGAATTAGATATTTAGATTAGGTAGTGATCTCAAAGCTAACATAAAGTTAAAATTCTTGAGGCAATGATTAGTACAGATGCCAAAATGCATACTATAAAGCAATGTTAGACATAAAAGTCTCACCGGGCACCTTGATAGTGCTGTAACAGTGGTAGAGTGACATGGTTGGGCAAGGTTGGGACTTGAGTACCTGGGTTTAAATCTCTAGTAGTCACTCACTAAGTGACCTTAGCAATATTACTTAACCTCCTGAGCCTTCATTTCTTCATCCAGAAGCAAATTAATGTACCCACCTGCAAGGATGATAGAATGAATAAACGCTGTAGGTAAAGTGGATATTGGCAGATACTCAAGGAATGATAGTTACTATTTCCTTTCTGGGTTTATGCCATCACTGCGGGTGGAAGGTCAAAGTCGTAGATTCATCAATAATAGCTGCTTTTGCAAGCGAGTGTGAGTTTATTTTCAACATTGTTAATTTATTGGCTACTGACAGGCTGGCAGTTCTGGTTGATTTAATGTGCTAGATTCTTTTGATTTGTAGACCTGGCTCCTATCTGTTGAAAATCTGAAAATTTTTAAAATATCATTCATGTCTGTAGGATTTCATGTGCTGAATTTGCAAATGGAATATTTCTCCCTACGTTTAAGTCACTCTAAAGGAAAAGAACAACAAAAAGAAACAATAATGACTGAAGTTTTCAAAGGAAATGAAATTGAGTCCTGTTGTGAGGTAGGTAAAGAATTTACTATTCTAGGTCAACAAAGAAAACTGTCTACTGAAGCTTTCTAAGAGTAAATTTAGTTCATTTTCTTTTTCTTTTATAAAGAGCCAGTGGAAAGCACACACATGACAACTCAAGGTATCAGGCTTCCAAATGTCCTTAGCACACTGAAGAACATCACCAAAGACCTGGGTGCCATTCTACGTTTCCACGAGTATCATGCTGCCAATTTAAGTTAATGCTTTCCGTCTGGTTGTACTTGTGTGCCAGCATTGGAATTGCATGGTGGACACGGAGTGGAAGCCTGCTAGAGGTAACTGCACATGTAAATATGGCATCTGACAACCCTAGCATTTCAACACTGAGGGTTCTAAGTACTCAGAGAAACCATAAATACCGAGAAATAGGCAGACGCTGGCTACATATCTGTATAAATGCCATGATTGCAATGAGTAACCTGATTTATCTTGGTCCCGTGTTAATGAACTTAATATGTGGTTAGATTGCCATTCCTGTCTTTTTTTAATCCTTTAAGAATTAGAACTGTCATTCATTACAGAGTAAGAAGTGCAAAATTAGGGACATTATCATTACTAATTATAGTCTCTCAGGCAAGTTATTTGATTTTATTAAGCCTTAGCTTTTTAAAGCATATGATGGAGGAGAGTATCTTCTTACTAAAGTTGCTGCAAAGATGAAATGAAATGATATGTCTCAAGAGCTTATCTTGGCACCAAATACTCAGCAATGATAATTATTATTTTTGGTGATAAGACTCATACTGTATTTTAGCATCAAATATGTTAACTTATAATGTGTAATGTGTACTATACATATACACACATATGAAAGAGTTGAAGAAAAGGGTATTATTTTTTAAGTAAATATAGGCTATAAATTTGACTTGGCTGGACAAAGATTAGCCCAAAGATATGAGTCTCTTTTGTTTTAACATACGTAACTGAAGGACTTTTGGTTATATAATGTTCTCTTTGCATGACTCCAGTTTCTAGAATTTGTTACCATACTCTCAGGGATTGTTAGTCTGAGGCCCACTTTTGGGGTTACTACCTAATCTAAGAATCTGACTGAATGAACTAAAACTCTTCAGGAATTTGGATTTTTTTTTTTCAGAATGCAAAAAATCTAGTGAAGTCCCTTCCAAATAAGAAGACACATTAGTTCTGTGTGTTCTGAACTTATATAGAGTATCATTTGTATGTTAATCTTTGAATCAAGAACTTCTGTCAGTGCCAGAGTTGGTGGGTTTTCACTTATTATTCCAGAGGGCTGTTTATTGGTTCTTTCCATTAGAGCTGGTTTGAAGGCTGTTTCTTGATTTCTTTTCTTGGATTTTTAATGGACTCTGTTCTGTAAAATCTCCTACCTCTGAAGTGGAATCAGGATTTTGGAGATCTTGGGATACGCATACTTCTAAAACAGCAATGAGTACAGGCCTTATGTAGGAATTAGTCATGGTGACATAGTTAAGGTTACTAGATTTTCCAGATTTTCTGTCTGAGAGACAGGTATGACTTAAGAGATGTTGGTTTGTTCTAAAATCTCTTAGATTTTTTTCTATAGTTTGTAAAGTTTCTCTTTTATGTCCTTGCTCATTTCATTTTGTGTTGCAGTCATCCTTTTTTATTGATTCATAAGATTTCTTTATATATTAAAAGCACTTGTTAGTCTGTCATACACTATATGATTAAATATGTTTCCCTGGTTGGCGTTTATGTTTTCACTTATTGAATATTTTAATATAAAGATCTTTTATATTCTTACATACAAATTCCTTGAAGATTTTCCTTTATAGATGTGTTTCCATTGCTTTTATTTTCAGAAGTGCCTAACCGTAATTGAGATGAGATAAATGTCACTGAACGTGTTTGTGCAAGGGAGTGACATTATCAGGACTGTGGTTGAATGTAATCATCACATACCTTATAATATTTGGGATAGTTTGAAGTAGACTGAAGTGAAAGATGGCCAGGGCTAAGCATCATAATTTTAGTAAAAAATAAAAAGATAAAATATGAAATGATTAAAATGCAGACTGGTCAAAAGAGGGATCAAAAATCCTTCTCTGAGCCTCAGAGATTCGCTGACAGGGGACAGGTTTCCATGCAGACATCACGTCAGGCACTAAATTTGCCAGAGGGAAGGCTTTTGCTGGAAGTTAACCAGGCCATGGAAGGGGTGAGGAGTACCTGTGTGACCAGTTCTCCCCGTCCCCGGGAAGGGCGTTCCTGTGAACTTGGAGAATTTGCTGTCACGATGTTATGCATCATTTTCCACCTTGGGCTCACTCCAGTCTTGCTCATCTCACCTACAGAGTGCTAAGCTGAACGTACCACTTCTTGTTACAGACCCTCAGGCCCACCTCTGTGCAGGACCACTGTTCAGTCTCTAACTGAACCTGTGCTTTCCTGATTTGCAAATCTGTTTTGTGCCTGAATCAAACAGTGTTTACTTTTATTTTAACCCCATTTGTGATTTTTCTTGACTCCCAGAAATAATAAAGGTCTGAGGTAAATGGTTTCATGAATTTGATTTCTTACACACCCTCCCACCCCCACTGGAAGAACTAATGAAGTGGATTTGTTCAACCTCACTCCTAACCCCTTTCCTTTCCTGTAAGTGTACAGATGGAAATGTTCATTTCTCTGTCTGCAGCTGGATGAGGTCAGACCATGGCTAAGTGAGATGTACATCACCATACAAGTCATGGTGGCTGCTGAAGCTCTGCTCCCATGTTTCTTGACGGTGAGGACCAGAGGCAGCCTAACCTCCAGCACACCATTCCACCCAATTCATTTGTAATGCCAATCCTTTGTGTTCTGCACAATGGTTGTAGGATGAAAAGATATAGGATAAAAACAATTGCAATCTGAGAATGGTTTTTCTACATATCCATGTAACACAGCCAAGCAGAGGAACTAAAAGACAAAGTAGTACATTATAGTAAAGATGAAGTTTGTATGGAAACAGCTGTTTCTTTTTCAAGCAGTGTACAAGAGGTCTGGTTTTCCATCCAGCAGCAGCAGCAGCAGCATCACTTAAGAACTTGTCAGAGATGCAGACTTCAGGTTATCTCCTTTTCACTCAATAATTACTGTGTGCCTACTATGTGTTCAGGTCTACACATACTTCACACCTTCTGACTGTAAAAGGCTCTTTGATGCTTAAGCTACAAAGAAAGGAAATGTCACCTATATAAAACATTATTTTGGTTTTAGTCCAAGTTCTTGGCTCTTGTTAATTGTTTCTCTCAAGTAAGACAGCTAGTATTGAAATTCTGTATGTCTTGTGCTGTGCTAATCACAAGTGAATATCTACTGCATACTGATGGCCCATGAAAAGGTCAAAATTCAAACTGAGAAGCATGATTTCTCCTCAATGTATGCACCTTATGCATCACTGTGAAGCTGAAAATCCTAAGTGAAATCGTGTGTGTGTGGAGGGGTTGTTTGTACAAAATTGAGGGTTATCAACATGACACACATAGATCCTTTTCCACTCAATTACTTTTCAAATGACTGCTTTGTCCAAACATTCTGGCTTTAGAACAAAATGTACATGGGCATGGATGTGGGGGAAATGAATGTCAACCCTAAAGGCCTGTATTTTGGTATTAGGTCTGTCAGTTTTGGTCTTCATTCCAGGCCCAGGGCAGATCTACCTTGTGGCCATTGACTCTTTTATGAGAGTCTTTAGGTTGCTCCAGTTTAAAGCTTACTAGGGTGGGTATAGTGGTGCACACCTGGGTATTGCATTTGGGAGGCTGAGGCAGGATGATTGTGCAAGTTTGAGGCCAGTCTGGGCTACATAGTGAGTTCAAGGCCCAGCCTGGACTACATAAGTGAGAGTCTGTCTCAAAAACCAATCAATCAATCAATCAATCAATAAATTAAAATAAAGCTTATTGTATAAAACTTACCTTATAACTTTTGAATTTGCAGAGGAGAGTGGAATGAGAAAACACGAAAACTTTCAAAAGAGGGAAAAAGATTTCTGAAATCTACAACCTGGAGAAATTCACAAAACTCTCATGCAAAATTCTCATGTATTAAGTAAGTAGTTTGTGACTGCTTAAAAGGGGGCAGAGTTGGTAACAGAACCGGCACGTTAGATACAAATTAAGAGGAATTACTGTCCCCTCCCACATACCCTAAGAAACATATAAACTTTGTAGATTTGGGAGAAGCTATGAACAAATTGTTATTATCATTTGGATTTAGGCAGAAGAGTCGACAACATCTCTCATGTCTATCTGAATAAGGTAGAAAAATGTAGGCTACAGGTGGCTTCATAAAGTTCATAAATCACTGAGCAAGCAAATCCAGAGGACTTTTTAATGGTGCAGCATCAACCAGATAGAGTTCTCTGACATGCTGCCACAAAGGTCTGTCCTTCACCGGCTCCTGCTTAACATTTTCATTAGTGGCTGGGAGCTGGGCAGAGAAGAGCCTGTGACTGACAGAATGGGGGTGGAACAAGTACATGACAGGGTGAAAATGATGGGAAAAAGCCTGAAAGAAGAAAATATAATGAAGAACAGTTAGCAATTGACGTGGTGATTTAAGACGCGTGCACAGGCTCACACGTGCACACAGATGCACACACGTACCTCTACCGAATCATGAGAGTAGAGATCCCCGGGTGACAGCAGGGAACATTAAAAAGCCTCACAGGTTCAGACAACAACGAGGAACAACAGATTCAGTGGAAAGACCGGGTTGGCCAAAGCTGATGTGATCAATAAGAACAGAGCCTGGAACAAAGGCTGTAAAGTCCCCTGCACACACGTGAGGCTGGCAGCTCCTATGGGGGGTGCTGTGTTCAGAGGTGGATGCCCTGATTACACTGTGAAGAACTCCGTCACATCTTCATGATGCTGGAAGACCCAAATAAATAAAACCCATATCTCTAGAAATACACTCATCCTAATTTCACAGGGTAGCCTGGAAGGGGAGCCACAGTAGTAGTGAACGGGCACTGGGAATTACCTGTAGACGTCTGAACGGGCTCTGGACAGTGATCAGAAAGAAGCAAAATGAAAGAGGCCAAGAACAACACAGGCAAAACTATTCTACAGTATTTCACCAAAATATAAATGGTGGACAGATTTTCCTATGGAATTCTAAACAGCATTCCAAGGAAAATGACATCCTAAAGTAGAAGGAAGTTCTCTAGTGAAGATGTTATGGGCTAAATGGAGTCCCCTCCCAGATGCATACCGCTAAGTCTTCAAGTGCCTAAGAACAGGGCTGTGTTTGGAGATGGGATTAACACATATCATTAAAGAAGACGTTAAGTTACAGGGAGTCATCTGAGTGGGTCCTAATCCAATGTGACTGGTGTCCTCCTAAGAAGAGAATGTTTGGATATAGACCCAGACAGAAGGAAATGATGTGCATACTGGGGAGAAAACATTTTTCTACAACCTGAGGGAGGCCTGAGACAGATGCCTTCCTTGTAGTCCTCAGAAGGAGCCAATTCTGCTGACACCTCAAGCTTGGTGTCATCTCCAGAATTGTGGGAAAATAAATTTCTGTGGGTTTTGCCACTTGGTCTGTGTCTGTGATGCTTTGTTATAGCAGTGCTAGAAAATGAATTTAGAAAGTAAATGAGGGCTGATGGTAGTGGCTGTCCCTCACCCTCCAGCATCTGTCACTTGAGGACCGAGATTAAGTTGTCCACACCTCCCCCAGCATATCCTCACAAGGCATGTGGTACCTCAAAGCTTCTTCCAATGTCCTTGTCACCAAATTTTCCTTCCCTCTGTGGTCTTTGGGTATGTGCTCTGTTGTTTTGAATGTCTTCATTGTATACTTAGCTGAATTCTGGCCTCTACTTTCTCATTATTTATTACTTTTTTACATGAGCCGTGTAGAAGGTTAAGTTTTACAAGACCAGATGTATTCATCTGCATTTCTTATAGCATTGCTGTGATGCGCACAGTTCTATGGGTGTGCGTTTGAGGATTTCATTAGCCACCAATGGTCATCACTCATTGGGAAACAGAGCAGGTGATGTACATTCCCTGGTCTTGGATGGCCTTTGGAGGGAATCAGAAATCAGGGGGGCCTGGAAAAGACAGGCAGGCTGGATGCTGCAAGGAGTCTCTGTCTCCCAGCTGATAGGATGAAAGGGCCATGGCTGTCTGGCAGCAAAAAGCATGGCCTGAGGAATCTGCCTAGGGCAAGTGCCCCTGTGTGAAGTTAATCAAGCCAGGGCTCATCACTTTCTTCCTTGCAGAGAATTCTCCCAAGCTTTTCCTGCCAGAGGGACCCTGACATCAGCAAAGGCCCCTTTGGAGTTGAATGAAGACCCTCAGCAGAAAGAGCGTAAATGCTGATAAGATGGGCAACCTCTCAGTATTATTTAAGCAAATCCCTTAAATCTGCAGTATTTAATTCTCATGACTTTTAGATTTCAACTTTCAAAGATGAACGAAGCCTCTGCCAAACTTGAAAGAATTCAAGCCCCTCATAACCTATTTAGTTCCTGTTTTTGGCTGGGCCCGCTGTGAAATTGACACACTTCTTACTGCTTTTGTTTTGTATATTTCAGAGTCCTTCGGCAATGTCAATCCTGTGGGCACAACTCAGGGAACTGGGTTTATTAATTATTTGCACTCCCTCTCTAAGTGGATCCAAATAGATCTTTACGAGATAGATGAAATAAATACACAGCAGTAGCCAAAAGGGCAGCAGAAAAGATTGCTTGGTTATTCAAGAAGATGAGAAAAAAATGGGCAGTAAGTGATGAAAAATTAAACTGCCAGAATCTTACAGACGAGACTCAGAAAGTAGGCCAGGATGGTTTAATTTGACTATGCCGGATCCTACTCCACACTGCTTGGGACAGTTCACAGATGGGACTACTCTAGTCTTCGAGCTCTTTTTTCTTTTAGCGACACTGGGTATTGACTGAGGGTCTTCACACTGAGCTAAAACCCCTACCCTTATTTTATTTTTATTTTAAGATAGAGCCTCACTAAAAGTTACTAAGTTGTGCAACCTGGGCTCAAATTCTGAGTGCTGGGATTATAGGTGTGAGCCCCATGCTGGCCTTTACAGCGGTTTTGTAGAAATGTCTGTTAGAATGTGTATTCTATTTATTTAGACCTGGACTTTAAGGAGAAGTGGATGTCATGATGGCCTTGCAAACCAATTTAGGCTGTGATTATATATGTTAAGGCAATGGATTTCTTGCCTTTCTACTTTCTGGTTTTAGTAATGGCCAGGGAAGAGGTTGGTTATGGCAGAACTATACAGATGCTCCATTAGTGAGAAAGGGGTGCAGTCCTAAGAAGCCCTTTGTAAGCTGGAAATATAATTCACAAATGCCTTTCTATTACACACTTACCTACTGAAACCTGCATAGTGCCAGTTACTACAACTTCTGACTGCGTGGCCAGTGGGGAGCATCAGCTGGTTGTCACAATCCAGCAGCTCAAGAAAGGGTCCAGCCAGGTGTGGTGGCGCATGCTTGTAATCTCAGCACTCTGGAGGCTGAAGCAGGAGTATCACCATGAGTTTGAGGCCAGCCTGGGCTACATAGTTTAAGCCAGTCTGAATTACAGAGTGAAACTCTGTTTTACAGAGAGAGGGAGAGGGAGAGGGAGAGGGAGAGTGAGAGGGAGAGGGAGAAGGAGAGGGAGAGGGAGAATGGGACAGCCATCACTAGCCTTATCCAGAAGTCCATGTATGATTTGTTAGGAATGTGTACCATTTTCCCAGCACTATAAAGTCAAAATCTCTTAAATCGAGACATTGCAAAGCAAGAACTCTCTGCATCCACACAAAAAGAGAACTTCTTGTTATAATAATGTGGCTGATGCTATTATGCCATTGCTTGTTGACTCTAAGTTTTAAATGACTTTTTTGTATTCTGGTGAAAGTGAAAGGTTCCAGGAAACTGATGAAGATCACGGAAGTTCCAGGTTTCCTACAGGGGCACAGAATTAAGGACAGAGGGAGGCAGGAAAGGAGAGTGAGAGTTCGTGTCTGGGATCCCCTGTTAAGATAGTTAAGTACCAATACTAAAGAATACAACTCAAGCAGGATTTCTGTTAGAGATTTTACACTAATTATTTACTCTTCTTAATTGGTGCATAGTTTAATTCTTTTCTCTTCCAAGCATAAACAGACCTAGGCTTTCCAAATTATTTCAGAATCAAAAGCTCTCTGGCCTGCACACATTGTTGCATTGACTTTGGGTTGCAGAGCATGTTAGGGCTAAAAAGTGCTGCGGCTTTTCAAGGTAATCAATTTAGTGAGCTTTTAGTAAGTGCTTAGGGCTTTTTGGGGTTTTTTGGTACCTGAGATTGAACTCAGGACCTTGCATTTTCCAGGCAAATGCTTGTGCCACTGAACTATATCCTAGGCTCTTTAGTGAGTCTTTAAACCCATTCATTCATTCATTCATTCACTCATTCATCCTCAGATACTGATCAGGCAATGTCGAAAATAACAATGAATGAAACCAGGCATAACATAGAAGCCATTCCCTGCAGGGCAACGTCAAGATGGCAAACATACCAGCCCCGTGATCACACATATGAACACAACGTGACACCTCATGCCACACCATAAGTGGAGGTGAGCTTGTGCCAGGGAGGTGGCAGCAAGTAGGCTCCATGCAGAGGGAGCAACATCTGCAAAACTCAGCAGCTGGAGGAGGTCATGGACTAGGAGGAAGAGGCCTTATGGCTGGGTTCAGGGACTTTGGATTTTATCCCAGAAGCTACAAGGCACAGCATGCTAAAATGGGCATTCTGAGATGACTATGGAGGTGACAGTGTGGAGGACAGACTAAATTTGGGAAGGGGCAGGGGAAGGACAATGGCTTACTTAAATGTATGTGGAAAACATGTGCAAGGGATACATTTATGACTGAGACATGGTACCTTGCTTTCTGGGGCATTTAGTAGGACAGGGAAAAATTAAGATTTAAAATCTGTTAGGGGAAAGTGACTAATTTTAGACTTCTCATAATTAGTCTCAAATAACTCTTCTGATTTCGGTGTCCTCAGGAAAGATAAGAATGCAAAGAATGCACACCATCAAGTTAGGCGAGAAATGTGGACTCACTCTGAATTGGACTACACAGAATATTAGAAGCTTAATATCTTTAGTTTTCAATTTCCTTAAATATACAGTGTGATCTTGTTCTCATTAAGCTATCTCAGAAGATATATATGTAGTGGATTAGCTCGCACTAAGGTGTAAAGGGCTGACAACAATGCCACCATCTCCTTGTTAATTTTCACTAAAATGTGAAGGCCTGGAAACTATAAGATGTAAACATTTTTTTGACTTCACAGCATTTTGTCACATGACCTGCAGATGAGGATAATTTTGTAGTCTCTTGGAATTCATGAAGTGCAATGGAATGCCCTTTTCTCTTGCCTGGTTGAGGGCCTTTCTAGGCCCATCCCTTCTCATGGCAGTGTCCTTGAGCCTGACTGGGAAAGGTTCTCATGGCACACGTGTACCCCAAGGAGCCTGGGGTCAAGTATGAGTCTGCCTGGAAAGAGGAAGTCAAATTGCACCGCTGTCGTATCCTGACCAGACCAAGTAAGTCCCAGTCAGCTCTCTGGGAGTCATGCAGTTGTTCACCAGTCTCTTGGTGATCTGGCTTTAAGAGACTGGTGGCCCCTCTCTTGAGCTTTGAAATGAATCATGATTGGATGCATATGGCAGACTCAGTGGTGGAGAAACTACCAAAGAATGTTTTTAGTCCATTAAATTCTCTTTCATCCAAGTATGTCAGTTATTAGACAATTGCTACTTTGTAGCTGTTTAGTCCGCACAAGGAGAGGAAAGGGTCACGTGGTTTTGTCTTGGTTTCATTTACCTGAGCTAACTTTAATTTTCCACTTCCCCAGTGACTGTCTACCATTGTTCTACATCTACAGATTCAACTGAACGAGGAAGATATTTTTGAAAATGTGTCTGTGCTGAATATGTACAGACTCTTCATTGCTTATCATTATTCCTTCCACAATATTTAATGCCAGAGTATCTGCATTGCATTAGGCATTGTCAGTCATCTAGAAATGATTTAAACTTCTATCCAGGAGGACTGTGAAGGGAATATGCAAATAACTGGGTCCCTTTATGTAAGGGACTTGTGCACCTGTAGGTGTGCATCCATTAAGAGATGATTCTACATCTCTTATTATTAGGAAAAATTATGTGCAATGCATCTTTTTGATAATATGACTGGTGTAGTGGATTGACAACTGGTGGTCAACTTATAACCCCCAGCTGAACTGAGTAAGCGTGGTGCTGGGTGTGGGAGGCCCAGCTGGGGACTGTTGCCAGCAGCATAAGAGGCAGAACTGGAGAAGAAGAAGTTAGGCGTTGGGAGCAGAGAAAGGCTGTTGGGAGCTGGTTGAAACTGTAAGGAGCTGTTGGTTTTGTTGGAGGAGCTTGTCATGCTGGCTTTCCTGATGAACTTGGCTGTTTTCATCCTCCAAGGAGCTTGGGGCCTTGCTGGCACTGAGAATAACTTCAGTTCACTTTGAGAGAGGCTCTGGTCCTCTCTCTGAGCATGGCTTCCTGGTTCTGAATGGGAAGAAGGTGCACAACTCAGTCTCCTGAAGAAGCTTGCTGTATTGGCTTTCCTGATGGGAACTCAGGGTCTTCACCATTGGAGGAACTCGGGACCTCAATGTTGCTAAGGAGAGCTCTGGTGCTTTTCAGAGGAGCTCTGGTTCTTACTTTGAGCATCGCTTCGTGGCTCTAGTGTAGATCCCTCAGCCTGCTAGCACAGATCCTTCATCCTGCTGGCACAGACTTCCTGGATTCCACCACCGACCTTTGGGCCTTCCCAGCACAGACCCGTGAAACAGGCTTGCATGAGATATTGTTATGGGCTCTGGGCCTCAGTTGGACTCGTGGGAAGCATTGTTATGAGCTCTAGGTCTTCAGCTGGACTCATGCAGAACATTGCCATGGGATCCAGTCCTTTGGCTAAAGTCCTTGGTCTTAGTGTGTAGACAGACTTCCTGTACTCTCTTACATGTCATTCTTTGCATGACTATTATAAATAATCTTGTAAAATATGTGTCCTGTATTATATTGTTCCCCTTGCAAAAATATCCCCAAACAGGCACGACTGAGAAAATCTACTTTTAGTCCTTCCAGGTGGCAAAAAATGATTGCATCAGAGTAACTGGGACAGCTGGTGCCATCGTGGTTACAAGCTTCTGAATAGCCAGTTTTCCTAGTAAGATAATCCCATGACCCCCAATTCCCATACTTGAAACATAGGCACCATTTTATTCCCTGTTACTCAGCTAATTGGCTGTCTTGGTTTTCACAAATGAAAAACACTATTAGCAAATTATCTTCTTTTTTTTTTTTTGCGGTACTGGGGATCGAACTCAGGACCTTGCGCTTGCTAGGCAAGCGCTTATTCCACTGAGCTATATCCCCAGCCCTAGCAAATTATCTTCTAATTTTAATACCAAAACTGGCCTAGCTGAGCATTTTATCAGTTTGCTCTCTCACTTTTCAAACCCTGTGTGCCATTTTTGTTCAGCTGCAGCAGTACACCCCATCAAATTCTCCCTGATTGCTCAGGCCAGATGGCTTCCTACCTCTCAGCTTCCCAGGGACAATGCAATTCATCCCTGCCCGTAGAGCTGTGGCGGAAAAGACACCATCAGTCACTGGAGTGAAAGGACATTGGATGTTAAGAAGAAACTGTAACGAGTTTCTTTCTTTGAGTGGTGTTTTTTGTTCTGTTTTGCCCGTGGGACTGGGGATGGAATCTGGGGCCAGGTACATGTTAAGGCAAGAGTTCCACTGCTAAACTATATCCTGGCCTTTGAGTTTCCTTTTTTGTTTTTTGAGTTGGAAATTTTAATTTGATTTGAAGATGCCAATATGATACTACATTGAGATGTTCCCCAAAACTAACCCGAGGACATGATCTGCTCAACTGTCCCTCGTAGCATGATTCACACACTTCCCAGAGAGCAGGCCCTGCAGACTTTCGAGGAAGTGGGCCCGTTCACCTCAGCTATAGGTGGACCCAAGGTGATTGTAGGTCTGTGTGGCTCAGTAAGGAAAGCCAAGGGAAGAGCCAGACAAGAGAAAGGGATGAAGAAAGGAAAACAAATTCAAGGGGAGTAACAACGGGCCCCAAGTGGCCTTATTATATGAATAGACTGCAGATAACTACATCTTTCCACAGAAGCGCTTCATAAATTCTGTCATCTTGTTAAGATTGTCAGAAGCACACTGACCTCACTTCCTCCATTAACGAACTCAGCCTATTTTGAGGGGTGATTCTCTGCAAACACACAGCCTGAAACACCTCATAAACAGCTTGTCAGCCTTGTAATTCCGGAAGTAATGAACTCCATACTAAAGAGATGGAGGGCAGTGCCTCAGAAGCCAGTGGCGAGTGGGGGTCCTGGGCCTAGGAACAAGTGTGCAGAGGCACCCATGGCTACTGGGTTTGTGGAGAAGCTAAAGGCAAAGTTTAATCCCTGCTTACCGTGAAAGCTGTCTGAGGTAGATTGGTGGCTTTGTATGCAATAATAGGGTCCTTTTTATTTGCAGGGATGTGTCTCCTCTCTAGTAAGACAGAGGCAGCCAGAGCGCACAACTCAGATTTGGAAATGGGCTACCCAAAGGAGCAATTCCTTCATACCCCACTCTGAGGTTTTGTTTGGAGAGCCACCACCAGACTCTGTCCATCTCCAGGCTCCCCTGCAACCCACTTCTCTTATTTCAGGCTGGATGAGGAAAATAATTTTACATTCCCAGTGATCCAGGGTGGATTAAATGGTCAGAAATTGCATTTAGTTTCTATGAGACTGAGTTTTTCTGAAGTCTCCAGCAGTCATGAAAAAGAATCTCTACTCTATAAAGACAAGAAAAACTCCCCACGGTCAACTTATGCATCGGGTGAGCTCCATAAAGTTGCTCTTGCTGACTAGCCTGGGTTTTAGTGTCTCAAGACAAACTGCGTCAAATTATATATAAAACCAAAGTATCTGAAATGCCAGGGAGGACCTTATCTCTTATTCCTAAGGTGTTCTCTTCTGGCTGGCTACTTTTCACCCCTGTTGATTTACACTCTCTCGGTAGACACTCAGAGGGAACCCAGCACAAAATGTTTAGTGCTTACGCTGGTGCTCTGAACAGATAATGCAAATAGCACAGTGGCCCGGGCTCCCTGCCTTTTCTTTACTGTAAGGATGGCCCTGAACCCCTTTGTGGTGCATGCTATAATCAGAGCTCACCGATGGAGAACGGAATCACTGCACTGCATTAGATGCATTTTGTGAGGGAGCAGAGAGGCAGGCCAGAAGATGGGCCCAGATCTTACCTCTACCACTTGGGTTTTCACATCGAGCCTGCATTGGGTGGAAGGTGTGTGGGGTCATCAGTTATTTCCAGTAGCTATTTGGGCCAGCCCCATAAAAAATATCCCTGACAATTCTGAATTGCATGTATAAACCATTTTACGGCTGTTGGTCTCCTAGTCGCTTTCTCCTCTCTCTCTCCGTCATTTTTTCTCCTTTCTGAGAATCCCATAATTTTTCCCCACTATATCCAATGTAAACATTTATCTTCTTGGACCATGTATTCAAAAAAAAAAAAAAGGCAAAGGGAATAGTAAAAATAGAGAGTCAAATGTGAGTGGCAGTGTCATAATTCTTTATGAAGTAGCAGGTAAGATTGATTGTCAAGGGTCAAAAGGCTAGGTCAAACTCCGCTCATTCGTCAGCTGGATGTCATTTTTGTTTTCCCTGTCACCAGATAGCTTTAAAAAAAATTGCAACTCCTTCCTCATTATCTGGGACTTGGCTCCTTTTCTGCCACCCAGTATTAATGAAATCGTGCTTCAAGCCTGGCCCTCATCTTCTGAGATTCTTCTTCGGGTGCTTCGTTCCTTTCTTAAGCATTACAGAGAAAGCGCCATCTCAAAGGCCATTTTCTCCCACAGCCGCAGTGGGAAATTGCCACTACAACGAGAAGGATTTGAAAACATGTGAGGTATGAACGTTTGGGCGAACAAAAATGTAATTAAATCATAGCAGGTGTTAAGATTGGGCTCCAGTGTAATTGGATGGTGGCGGTATCTTTGCATCTCATAAAGAGAAAACAATGCGATGTAATACCTGGATGTGTTGTAAATAAAGACACCCCCTCATAATTACAGTGGGTCACAACATAATGTAAACGCAAAATAATGCATTGATTTTTCTGGGCATCTAATATGCCTGCCACAGCAGGTCAAATGTAGGTCAGCACTATCAAACAATTTCTCCTCCAAAGATTCATTTAATTAGCTCACGTTTAATTATCCTAAAGTGAAAGAGAATAACGATGAGGTGGATTGGAATTAATTTGTGAATTTTTGAGCATAGATCTGCCAAATGCTATAAGTGGTCAGCTAAAAGAGGGGACTCGTGAAACGCAAATTTATATCCTCAGCCGGATAACAGCTTAGAGTTTAAGCCCCAAAGAAGGATGATGAGTTTCTTATTGTATAATATCATGTCGCTTCTCCCTCTGTCCTCTTCACCACCAAATACTGTGAGTACAGAAATCTGGACAAAGTGGACTGATAATCTAGGTTAGACTTGTCTTTATAGCAGTGACATTATTTGGAGTACATTGCTAATCTTATTTACGAATATTTAAAATTTCCATTAGCCCATCTCTTCCTATTTGTTGGCAACTATAATATTGTAAGTCTCCCATGGGCCAGCAAGTTTCCTTTTCTTTTTTTTATTTCCTTTTTAAATTTTTTTGTTTGGTACTGAAGATTGCACAAAGGGTCTTTGCACGGAGCTACATCCCCAAGCCTTCATTCATTTTGAGACAGGATCTTGCTAAGTCGCTAAGCAGCTTAGGCTGAGCTAGAACTTGTGACCCTTCTGCCTCAGCCGCCAGAGTGATGGGACTACAGGAACGTGTCACCACGCCTGGTTGCAGATTTCTCCTTTGTGGCCACAGGCCTGCATTTGCAAAAGGGAACAGACACCACAGAAGGTCCTCCTGAGTATGGTGTCTCAAAATGCTGTGAAGAGCAGGTACAGTTGGACCCTTGAGATCAGCAGATAACCTTCTCCTCCTCAAGGAGGAAAACTAAAACTTTCAATATAAGTCTAGGATGGTTTTCGTTTACCCAGTGAAAAAGATAAGCTTGTAATAAACCAACACTTGATTTTGTAGAACCATATTATTAGTTCATCAAATAATGGCATTTGCAACCATTCATACAATTCAGCTTGATGACCTCGATTAAAAGGGGAGATGGCACAGCCACACTGAGGATTTGGAGTAAAAGGGTAAAAAGCTGCAGGGTATGCTGGCACATGGCTGTAATTCTAGCACTTTGGGAGGCTGAGTCAGGAGGATCCCAAGGTTTACCCCCAGCTGTGTAGTTCAGTGGGAAGGCCTTGGGTTCAGACAGTAGTGCTAACAAAAAAAAGGAAAAAGAGAGAAGGAAGGAAGGAAGGAAGGAAAAAGGAAGGAAAGAAAGAGAGAAAGGAAGTAAAAAGTTCACAAAAAATTCTGTCCAGGGATTGGTGGAGTAACTTCCTCAGTCAGCTGGAAGCGGGTAAGCCTGCCCCAGGCTCTCAGAGTGGGAGCTGGCCAAGTGAGAAAGAGCTGCAGCTACAGGAATCCTGGGATTGGGACCTGGTACTAAAAGGGGACAAGAGGCCCTGGAGACAGGAGCTGTGCGGAGCCAGGCAGGTTGCTCTCCACTGAGGAGACAGACCAGTATGAAAGAGGAAGCTGCCCTGCCTACCTCATGAAATAGATTTAAAACTCAAAACCATGGATTCAAGAAGAAGCTGCAATAAACTTGGTAAAGTGGCATTAAAAAAATTCACTTTTCCCTAAGTCATAGTTTCTTAACTTTGATGGTGCTTTGCTTTAGGGTTTATAATAAGAAGAAGCAGCTTTACATTCTGTTGTTTGGACTCTTACACCAATTCTTCTCGAGTGTCAGCGGCCTTCTCCAGCGAGGACTCAGGCCCGAGTCCACGTTGTTAAGGGAAGACGGCTCAATGCCAGCTCTGCTCCCACTGCTGACAGCAAATGCAGAAGAACGGTCTGGAGATAATATAACAAGCCCCATGAGGATGGCCCTGAACTACCAATAATAATGGAAATGCAACATCCCCGACTGTAAATGGCCAAGATTCAATACTGTGAGGCTAGGTTCTCTGTTCTAATGGACCATCAAGACCAGGACCCACTATTTTGAGCCATAAATTTAGATTATTGACAAAAACTGTTAAACACTGACTGTATACATTTTCTTTTAAAGGACCATTGTGATGTTGCTGAATGATCAGCAGCCACCCTAGCATTGCAAACAGCCAAGTCACTGAAATACATATCAGTGAAAGATAACAGCTCTTATTTTTCACAATTGGATCAAAATTTTAAGTCTTTGACAGTTGCTTTTCCCAGGAGTAGGGACTGAACCCAGGGCCTTTGCACTGAGCTACCTGAGTGCAACCTCCTTTATTTGTTATTTGGAGGCAAGATCTTGCTAGGTTGCTAAACTGCCTGGGCTGGGCTGGGCTCAAACTTGCAATCCTGTGTTACCGCCCAGCTTTTGACAGTTTTTAATGTAGGCATCCAGGGAAAAATGTAAAGTCCTGCTTTTTGGTAAAACAAAACAAAATTGTACAACTAGAAGTTCAGGAAAACTTGGTCTCATAGCAATGTATTTGACTCTGCTCTTCTAGACCCTTGACGTGCTGGGGCTGGCATGGCCCTGAGCTGGTGTGGCCTCTGTGGGGCTGTCCACAGGTCACAGCACTGTGACTGGGCTGAATTGCCACCTATGCCCACCAGAGGCAGCTGGAGGGAAGAAGCAGGTGAAGGGGATTGGAGGTAGAGCAATGAGCAGAAAAGGAGACCTGAACACTGGCTTAATGTATTTCAATATAGTCACCTAGAGAAAGGTGATTCTTTTTAGGCACTGCAGCCTTAGTTTATGGCAAGATCAGGAACACTGTGTGGAAGCTGGAGGAAGCTGGCTGTGGGCTGAAAGTAAAGTGAAGGGCTTAATAGTTTGATTACAAGGATGGGAATGAGCTCCCTGAGAATCACTGAGCATCTAGCGCTAGGGCCACAATGGTAGAGACCCAGCAAGCACCTGGTTCAGAAGGGTACTCAGGTTGCACTGATAGGTGGACTAAATGTACTGTAATGCTATATACATCTATTAGTTTCCCTGACCAACACTGACTGAGCATCTCCCCATACCAGGACAGGATGATCAGATGAAGTATCTGGTGTTACCAGCATCCACATGATACACTGATTCAACTGCTTTTTCATTATGTTGCTGGCTAGGGAGTGGGCCTGAAACTTGTCCACTGGCTCATTAAAATCACTCCAGTTGTCATAAGATAGGAGCTTCCTGATCTATGCTTCAGTCATGGACTTGCATGCCACTGAACCAGGTGGTGATGAATATCTGCTGCAATTCAGATACAGTTTGGGTATTTCCCCTTAGGGTTCATATGTATGTTAAAAAGACCTTTTTCTCTCTAAAGCACACAGCCTCAGGTATTTTGAGATAGCAACAGAAAACAGATGAATACAATATCTGCAAAGCTTTCCAATTAGTTCCTTCATTATGGTTTTTAAGAAGAGAAAGGTGGTAGGTGGTGAAGAAGGAAGGAACCAATATTTGTTGTGTGTCTGCTACTTGGGAGTTAGTTTACAACAAGCTCTGTATGGGCATTAGTTTATCTTCCTTTGCCATATGAGACAGACATTCTCACAAGCCCCTATTTGAAGCTCCAATAGACAAGGTGATTTTCTTGGTATCACATAGCAGTAAGAGGGAAAGCTGAGCTTTGAAATCAAGACCGTCCCAAATGCAAAGATAAGTCTTGATGTTACATCTTCTTGCTTCTGAGAATAGTTCACTGAGTTGTTAATATCCTCTCTCACAATTTAAAGTTTTGATTACAGTCAAAAGAAGATTAAGTAGTTAAAAAACAAAAAGAAAAGACAATTAAAAGGTAGGTCTTTAATTATTCTGAAGTGTTTAAAATATTTCTGCTCTTTGATTTTATTTAGACTAGTTGTTATAATTGCTAGGAAAGCACTCCCTTCCCATCTACCCTGCATGCCTTTGACTCCAGAACTGCTCAATTAGCCATCTCCCCACAAATAAGTTTTATCAAGGTTCAATTAATAAACAGATGCCAGGGATCCCCACTGAGCCCCTGCTGTATATAGAACCCTGACTGAGAACTTTGGTCCAATGCTGCTCAAACCATGAGCCTATGAATTACCCGGAGATCTAGAGAACATGCAGGTTCTGACCTAGCAGATCTGGGGTCTGTGATTCTCCATGTCTAATGCATTTCAGAGGTTCCTGGAGTAGTCAGGTTCCTGTGAACTAAGGAGTGACCTTTGGAGAGCTAAGAGTTGGATCATGGGTGTTAACCTTCTGGCTTGCACATCTCACATGGAGTCAAGGGGAATCATCTTGGACCACATATATCATACAATATAGTCAGTGTGTGAGGTATAATTGAAAAAATACAGTTAATGTTTAAATTTCTAATGAAATGTTTTACAGTAAAAGGTATATTGTCATTAATCCCCCTCGAAATACTCCTCCTCTCTTAGAACACACTTAGTTTTGCCAGAAGCGGTTCTGGAAGTCCTCTTCAGTGAGTATCTTTAGTTGTGTGGTCGTGGCTGCCTTGATGTCCTGAGTCCATTTAAAATATTTCTCTCTCCTGGTCATTTTGGCTTTGAGGAAAAGCCGGAAGTCACAGGATGCCGGATCCAGTAAATACAGTGGATGAGGACCATAGTGCTTCTACTGGACAGAACTTCCACAAAAGTTTTGAATTGACTCGGGCCATTGAAAGCAGCCACTCACAAAAGAGGATTCCAAAACCGCTTCAGAAAAATGGCAAAAAAAATTGTTAAGTGCATTAGAAGTGAGGGGGAATATTTTGAGGGGGGTTAATATCTATGTTCCTTCTACTGTAATCATTCTTAAAGTTTAAATATTCACTGTGTGTTTCACCTCATATATAAATGTGAAAGCTCCCTATGTTTGACTTTCTAAATTACTTCACAAAGTAGCACAAGCCCAAGTTTAATAACTAAGTAAGAAAGGTTACATATCTGCTTAGGAACAATAAATACCTGTCTTACAGGCACACACATGCCTAGGTAGTTTGAGTTGTTGTTATCTGCATTGCTGCCTTTTCCTCTGACACACAGGGTCTTGACTGGACTGACTTTGTGTGTGAAGGGGCAGAAGGCAGAGTTAGCACCGCCCTTGTCTCCTGTAGTCCGTGCTGGCGCAATGTGCAGTCGAATCATGAAAAATATCACGAAAACTCAGAGGTTGCAATTTTGGAGGCTATGTTACCAGCTGTCCAAGGCATCGCGCAGCCTGGAGCCCTGAGTCAGACATGTCTGGTCTAATTGGATGATGGCCCAGTATCTTTCTCTGTATGTGTCTCCTGGCATCTGGATATGAATAGAAGACCAAACATACTTAAGGAAAAACAAACCCTCAATAGAAGAGGAGACAGAAAAACACCACATAGGTAATACTTTGTGCTTCAACTACATTATCATATTTAATTTTCAAAATGACTCCGTGATGTTGCTAGGCTCTAGCTTTCCCCATTATTAGAATCTGGAGTCACATGCCAGGAGCTACTATAAGTCTAGAGTTCAATCTTAACATATTGTGTGTTAGACAAGGTGTAACACTGAGGGAAGAAACTCAGAACAGGAACCTGGATGTTGAGGTCTAAAAATCACATCACAGGCATGAACCTTTTGGAGACTAGGATATTTTAGAATTTGTCTTTCTTGTAATTTTCCTCACCTATTTGAGGAGCTGTTAGGTGGAAGGCAAAGTACATTTATTCTATGTTTATTTAGATAACTCCTTCCAAACATTATTCATTAGGTGGTGAATCTTCAAGGATGCTCTATAGGAAAAACTGAAGCTATGGACAGAACACTTTGTGCTCATTTTTCTCGGAGATTATATCATCTTCCAGTCTACTGAGGACCCTAAAATGGGCCCAAGCAAGCAGGTCGGAGCAACAACTTTCATATTAAGAATTGCACTCTTCTTTGGCCACAAAGTCCTTGTCTCTCGTTAAAAAATACCTCTTAGCCAACATAGTGGCACATGCCTATAACCGCAGCGCTTTGAAATAGCCAGGCAGGAGAATCTCAAGTCCCATCCAAGCCTGGGAAAACTTAGTAAAGACCCTGTCTCAGAAGTTAAAAATAAATAGATAAATACATAAATAAATATACAAACACATACATACATACATACATACATACATACTGGGAGTATAGCTCAGTGTGAAGGTATTATGTTCAACTCTCAGGTCTGAAAATGAAATCCCGGGAAACTAATTAGCATCTTCAGGACATCTGGAAAATGCTGATGTAGCTAGTGAGTGAAACTTTCAGAGAATCAGACTTCAGAGTAATGCAAAGAACTTTCTAACTCTCTGACCTGTCCAAAATAACGAACTCCCATCACCAGGAATGTTCAGGATAAGGCTGGATGACTGGATTTGAGAGAAAGGTGGGTACATCTGGAAAGACATGTATTTTACAGCATATGCGGCTGGTGTTAGGAGTACCGCCTGTGTTTTGCATGGTCTTATTGATTTTCCCCTTAATTTGACAGTTACATTAAATCATGCTATGGTAATAAAATAGTGATACTAGGAAATAATGTTTTACAAAGACAGTAAGTATTTTAATTATGTGGGATTCACTCCTGAGCCAGGATGTCCCCTCCTTACAAACCATATATACTCCAGTATCCCGCTACAGAAATACTTCCATAATCCTCTGTCTGGGTAAGAGCTCTGGACAGATGAAACACAATTTGTTTCCCTCCCTGGACCCCACATTCCCCTAATACTCAACAGCTCTCTCCTTCACCCAGAGAAGATCTATATAGTCAGAGTACTGAGGGCCTTGAGTACAAAAGTTGGTGAGAAGAGGGACACTAAATCACTCATTGATTCAGCAATACAGTCCACCCTTCCACATTATGGAGAATCAACATGTGCCCTGTACTGAGGATTGCTGGGAATACACAGGCCCCTCATATCTCTCCCTCCCTGCCCCCCCCCACAATCAAGGAAATCAGCGCCTGGATAATATGCATTCCTGAAAATGGGACTCCAAAGATGGAAAGGAAGACTCTGGGAATGGGAAGGATTCTGAAATCCAATGTGAAGGGAGAATATGGGATTCCCAGGGATAGTGTTGCCCATATTCCCAGGTAGGAATTTCTGACCCTTTGCTACTAGCTATGGGAACAAACCATACTTTCTGAGTGGCTTCTTGCTAGTGGACCAGTCTGTCACAAAACAATGGATGGCTAAAATGCCAGATACGATGGATCTGGCAGCCGTTCATCCTAGGTGCCTGGGGTAGTATTGAAAAAGATCCTCTCCCATTCTCATTCCATGCATCACACACATAACCAACCCTGGCAACGGAGTTTTCAATGGGAATACAGCATCTGGAGTGAGGGGCATTACAGGAGGGAGAAGATGAAAAGAAGAAAAATCCAAGAAATACAAGAAGAAAAATCCAACAAATACAGCTGTGACAAACGAGGAAAAAAATAGTCGATTTGAGACCTGAAGACTTATGGGTAAAATCCAGTCATTATCAGTTTTGCATGAACAAAGGAAGCCTTCTCTACCTGATGGGATGTGACCCTGCATGGAGCTGCACACTGAAGGCTTGACAGCCAAGTGGGGAGCTCAGTGGCCAAACCTGGCACAGAAGTGGTGCTTCTGGCCTTTCAGGAAATCCCATAGCATTGGCCTTTGAGACACACAGCCGCCTGGACTCACCCAGCCCACCCTTGGTGATGGGGGCTATATGTACACAGGCATCTCAGATGGTCAGAAGAGGAAGGGACAGCCCAAGAATGGACTAAGATTGTATTCATTCCAAACTTGCCTGAATTTAACTCAATTTAGGGAAAGTAAAAGTTATTTCTCATTCCTTGAATGGCGTGGAGAAAGCTAAGCCTGTTGTAATTTTAGTGTCAAACACATTAAATCCCAAAAGAAGGTATTTGAGAACTAGAACACAGAAAAGAGATGTGTATTTCTCCAAAGGATATAGCATCACACGTCCCCCTGAAAGGCAATAGCAGTATTTTTAAAGAACAAAGATCAAATTAAATGTTCAGTGCTGCAGTGTGCTGTCGCCAAGCATGTCGGTATATTTATGAACAATTCATAATTTGAACCGTTTTCCAGACAGCTGGTCATATGTACGTTAAAGCAGTCATAATAACCTGTCAGGAGAAATTTCCCACAGCACATTCATTGGGGAAATGAGGGCGAGCAGGGTAGGCTTTTCAAAGCCCACCAGATTCCTTTATCTTATGAGCAAACAGCTGCCACCACCACACTGCAAAACCCCAGAAAGTCAGCGCTTCCAGGAGTTTATTGTGTCTTCTCCTTGTAGAGTCACTCCTTACAGTGAGGATTTCAGGCTACAAACATCTATTTATATAGAGAGAGTCCCACTGGTACAGCCTGGGGGATAGTCCAGGAACCAACCAGATAGACTTCAACCATGCACATGCTGGGACAATTTGGGTCACACTACTGCCTTTCCTGGAGTCTGTGCCTTGTGAGATGAAAGGCTTTTTAATAATCCACATAGAACTAGGATGTGGGTGATAGTGGATGGGAAAGGTGCGGGCTAGGCAGGGAACAGCTGAAATCTGTATTATCACTGACTAGATGTGTGACTGGGCAAGTCACTTAGATCATCTAAGATTTTGTATTCTCATCTGCAATAATAGCATTCATAATACAGTACTTGTCCTACAACTAAAGAGGGGTTTTAGTCAACTTTCTGTTGCTAAATGCTTGAGAAAAATTGACTTAAAGAAGAAGTTGTTTCTTTTGGTTTGTGGCCTCAGCTTTCATCTCACTGTTGCATGGTCCTGTTGCTGTAAGGCCTATGGCAAGGCAGTACATCTATCACACAGACAATGGTTGTAATCTCAGAACTCTGGGAGGCTGAAGCAGGAGTATTGCAAGTTTTAGTCTAGCCTGGGCAGCTTAATGACTTAGTGAGAGCCTGTCTCAAAATCAAAAATAAAAACGAGTGGGTTTAGTGCAAAGACCTGAAATTCAATCCCTACTCTGAGTATGGGGGCAGGGTCCCAACATACCCTTTAAGGCTATACCCATAGTGACCACTTGCTTGTACCAAGCCCTTGCTCATAAAAGTTCCAACAGCACCATCAGCTGGGTCCCAGCCTTCAACACAAGAGTCTTTAGGGGACATTTAAGATCCAAACCACAATATAACTATTAAGTGCTAAGTTTTTAAGGAGTTACAAAGAAAAATGAGTAAGTCTTTTGGCTAGAGGATTCAGAAACAGTATTCCTTCACTATGTTTAATAAGCAAAATCTGTGGTCTTGGAAGCAAACTAATTGAAAGGAAGGTTTAAAAGTCTTGATTTACTCAATAGTCCAAAGATGAAAGGGATCAAAGAGTCCATTCACCTATGAACAGGGAAATAACAGATGATCTATAAAACAATGGAATATTATCTAGCCTTAAAAAGGAAATTCTGCCACATGCCAAACATGGGTGAAACTTGAAGACATAATGGTAAATAAAATAAATAGGCTCGCTACAAGGACAAGTGCTGTGCGATTCCATTCATATGAAGCACCGGCAGTAATCAAATTTACAGAGACTCAAAGTAGAATGGTGGTGTACAGGCAGTGGGGGTGGAAAAAAGTGGGAGTTTTTGTTTACTGAGTAAACAATTTCAGTTTGCAATGAGGAAAATGTCCTGTAGATAGAAGAGGTGGTGGTTGCTCGCCAGTGTGAATGTTCTTACTGCTCCTGACATGTTGATCTAAACATGGCTAAAATGGCAAATGTGGTACAAGTTACCACAGCATGTATAAAAAAAACCATATACAAATTAAAAAGCCACAATTTTTAAGTGAACCTGCTTGTATGTATCTGCATTTCCCACTGGTAATGCTAAAATTCTTTAAAAGGTGCATTTATCTTGCAGTGTGTCTTTTTCTTTTTCTTTTTTTTTTGGCCTTTTTGAGACAGGGTCTGGCTGTGTAGTTCAGATTGGCCTTGAGCTCACTTTGTAGTCCAGGCTGGTCTCGAACTTACAATGATCCTCCTGCCTCAGCCTCCTGAGTGCCTCAGCCTCCCAAGTGCTGGGCTTACAGGCATGCATCACAATGCCCAGCTTTGCAGTGTGTCCTTTAGGGCCATCCAAAGAGTCTGCACAAGGGTGCTCTGGATTCTAGCAAGATTGAGAATGTTTGAGAATTCACTCATGTCTGCCACCTTTTAGGAGCCTGAAAAAATGGCATCTGATGATCACTTTGTAGGCAGATGATGTCTCTACTCATAGATTTTGCCCAATGCTTCAATTGTGAGAGTCTAGAGAGATCCTAAAGCAATTGGTGTGTTAACTGATTTTCTCTCACTTGTATTATCCCATGCATTATCTTGGCTGCTTCAGCTTTCTTCCTCTTTTATGCTGTCCAGTTATCTGGTGTGAGCTTTCGGGCAAAGAGCTCACCTATCCCAATTCACCGACCCCTTAATTTACCTGTGAGGAATATATCAAAGGCGTAATTTCAAAAAGAAGTCATAATTATTTCCATTACCAGCATGCAGCTATAAATGCATCTTCAGCAGTTTTTAAGAGCAACTAAGGAAGAGTAAGTTCCAGAGACATGGGCCATCTTAAACTTTACCCTTGGGTGTCTATTCTATCTGGTGGCATAGTTTTGGATGCTGGCGCTCCTATCAGGTCAGTGGTGGATGCTTGGGGGTGAGGGAGGGGAAGGAAGCAACACTGATCCTGCTTCCTTGACTGAATACACATCTTCCATCTCCTGTAGGATCCCAGGATTGGGCCTGAGGGCAGAGTGGGTGAGCTATAGGCACATGCTGTGGGGAACAATGGTTTCACATGTACAAAACTTGCTACTTGTTAGCACAAAACAGACTAAGACAGGCCTTAAGCCAATAATGAGGGTGCCGCTATCAGCTCATATCTAGAGGAGAGGTTTGGTCCAGTTTCTGGTCACAGGGCAGTGATGAAGTGCCCTGTAGGTCTTATCTCAGAAACCTTTTGGAAATACTCTACTTTTTCCCAGACCTCTTCCTCTTAGAGGAGTCATTCCTCATGCACAGTTCCCTGTCCTGCCCTGTAAAGCTCCCTGGATCAACACATTCCTCAAGGGGAATTCTTCCCAGGCCACCCTGGTGGCCACCTCTGACAGTCTGTGGAGATGAAGTCAACCAAGGCACTGCCATCACTTGATGGCAAAGCTTCTGAGCTTTGTCTGTGTTCCCCCAGGTCTGAAATCAAGGCACTGATGCTTGGAGATGCAGCAAGACCCATTTTTCTGATTATGCTAATCTGTTAGCCTGGGGATTCGCAAAGCAGAGAACTTCCTGCCTGCTTCTGTGTACTTGAAATGGTGCTGTATCGTAAATCTCAAATCTTGTTGTTTTTCTTATTGAAAGGCAGATGCTCAAGCAGCACAATGTTCCTAGTGATGTTTTGGAAGAAATTTTTTTCTATATGGCAGGCTCAAATTAAACGCTAGAGGTCAACAAATATGTTGATGAGTGCTGTGGTAGTTCATTGTTGTGTCAACCTTAGGGAGAAATGCCCGACTAATTGGATTAGCATAGTGCTGGGTGTGCCCGGATGGATTTACTGAAGACGAATGGGTGTGAAGAGCATCAACCAATGGGCTTGTAGCCTAAATGGAGTAAAGAAAGGGAACAAAGGAGGAAGACTCACTTCTCTGTTTCCAGAGGAGCTCCAGTCTTCAATTCACCTTGGCCCCTGGCTCTTGGCTTCCAGCACAGATCCATGGCCTCCTGTTACAGAGGACACTACAGCAAGCTCTCCAGGTCTTTGACGTTTGACAGGCTTCTTGGGATCTCCAGCACACAGGCAGCCCTTTTGCACTCTTTTAACACCTGATTCTGTGGGCAGCCATTGTAAGCTTAGCCTGTAAATCCTTACCTATTTTCATACCTTGCATTAAATCTGCTTCTCCAGTGAGCACTGACTGACACAAGTACTTTGAAAGGGTCACTGAATTCCTGAGCATGGAATTCACATTAAGTATATTAGATTTGTTAAGAGTAAGTGTACAAAGCCTGTCATATTTATATGGTTATTATTTATACTTTTTCATTATTTTTTTCTTTTTACTCATTATAGTTTCTTCCAGAAAGTGTTTTCACGATATAATCTTTCACTCATTTGCATTTTTTCATTGCTTTATTGCTGTAATTTTGTTGTCAACCTGGACTTCTATAAGCTGGAGTCATAGCTTTTCTGAGACAACTAATGTAGTTCATTAAGGAAACAGTTGACAAGATACTGGAACAAAGGTAGGAGAAAACTAGTTAGTATTTACCCTCTTTTCTTTTAAAAAGTAAACTCTGGGCTTTATTTGGCTTTTATTAGTTTCCATCATTATTGGTTTTAGGACCCAATCCAGGGTACTTATATTTAGTTCGACTGAGACAGTTCCTCTATTTCTCCATGTTTTTCATAACCTTACAAATGTGGGGAGCACTGGTCAGGTTCCCTGTATGTAGAATGTCCCCAAGTGTAGGTTTACTTGATGTGTTCTTAATCTTGATTAAACAGGTTAGGAGATCTCAGACAGAATGCCATGAAATTCCCTACTTAGGACATCAGATCAGAAGGTACATGAAGACCACACAAACCCCTGGTGATCTCATCCTTCCTCATTTGGCTAAGGTAGCATTTACCAGACTAATGCATTATGATCTATTTTCCCCTCAGATTCTGTTCTTTTGGAGAAAGTCATAAATTCTATCCCATCCTGAGGGGTAGGAAAAAGGAGAAGAGCAGAATTAGAATTCACCTCATGGGGGGAAGACTATATTTTATTTAGAATTCTTCTTTAAGGAAGACTTGAGACTCTTCTATGTCTGAATTTCTTAGATGGACACTTTTGACAGTTTCTTAGTGAATATCCTGCAAAATATCATACTTTCCCCATTCTTTTATATATATATATACACATACATATATATGTATGTGTATATATATATATATATATATATATATATATCTTAAAATAATATTCATTTTAGTATCAAGGAATTTTGGGAGGAGACCAGTGGCTTTCTAACTTTCTCACTGCCTGTTGCTTAAGTAGAGTTGATTTACTGTATGTTCAAGAAATACAGTCTTAGTGCAAAATCCTTTTTCTACTTGTTCTAGAAAAGAAGAATTTAGGGAAGAAGAGATAGGTTGTCATTGAATACATTACTAAGGATTGTTCTCGCTTCATAAAAGCAAGTCATTCTAAAAATATGTAATCATGGGTCCAGCAGTACAGCATATGAAATCAACTCATTGATTCTCATGTGTTCAGAGGTGGTTCATACCAAAGAAAGGTGATTGGATCATGAGGACTTCACTCCTATAGAGGAGTGCTCCAGTGATGAGCTCATAATGGGATGCCATTACTAGGAGGTAAGAGAAACTTAGGAAGGGGATCTAGTTGAAGGGGACATCAATCTCACTCTCTTTGCTGCCTGGCTGCCAGGAGGTGAACAGCTTTTTTCTGCCACCATGATATGTCTGCCTCGTTACAGACCTGAAAGCAGTGGAGCCAGCCAACCACAGACTGAGATCTCTGAGACCATGAGCCCAGATAAACTTTTCTTTCCTGTAAGCTGTTGTTCTCCGATATTTTGTCACAGCAATGCAAAACTAACACGTTCATTCTTGTTGTTGCTGTGGATGAGAATTTAAGAAGTCTTTGAGGAACTGGATGTTGAAATGTAAGTTTGATGAATGTTTGATGCTCTAATACTTGGCATATGTTTCCAGAGAGCTCCAAACTAACTAGGAATTTGGCTTTGTTCAACAAATGCTTATTTATTGGGTTGCTACTCTGCCTCTGGCCCTCGAAACAGTCCTTAGATTCAATGAGAATAAAACATGACCTCGGATTCCAAAGGCTTCCATGCTGGTTGGAAAGGAAGACAAGAGGGCCTGAGCCAAGGGGAGGGAGGCTTGAACGACCCCAACAGCCACGCTGCCACGATGCCAAGGGCAGGCTCAGCCGTAGCACTCTCTTCTCTGTGGGATGTGGGACGATGAGGGGTTGACTAGTTTTTTCTTAAAACCAAAACCAATAACAAAAAACCCACTTTGTTTTGCAATGTCGGGGATTGAATCCAGGCCTTTGCACTAAGCTACATCCCCAGATCTTTAAATTTTTTTTTTCTTTTTTCTTTTGAAATAGGGTCTCACTAAATCATTGTATTTTCCAGGCTGGGTTTAAACTTGCAATCCTCCTGCCATGCCTCACTGATGAGTCTTAATAGGTTTCTATTTGGTGTTTATGACACACCTCGATGTCAACAACTACTGAGCACTGTGTTTTCTTAGATACTATAGAAAAACTCACTCCCTATTACCTAAGTTATCTCTGGATTGCTCCCCACCCAAATTTCTTATGTAGCCATCAGAACATGAAGTGTGGTAGAATATATGGTAAATGTTTAAATTTTTAAAATTGAGTACAACAAAAGACACATTTACCATGCATCCCCCTCAAAATAACACTTATCCCACAGTTCTTGGCACCTTCTGAAGCACTTCTGGAAGTGCCCTTTCTTGGCTTTCAGATATGATAAAAAATACATTCTGATCTGCTGCCAAGGGCCATCCAACAGAAAGGAAGGTGAATAAAAACATTACACTGTGTGCTCTTATTTGCTGGATCTGGCACTGTATGACTTCTGTCTTGGTTACTGTTCTCTTGTTGCTAAGACAAAATACCCAACACCCAAATTGAAGAAAGAAAGGTTTATTTAGCCTACAGTTTGTGAGGGTTTCAGTCCATACTTGGCTGGCTCAGAGGCAGAGTGGCACATGGCAGAGTACAAATGTTCATGGCAACAGAGCACAGCTAAAACAGCTACAAAAGGGAGGAATGGCAGCAAGCAGCCTCTTTCCTTCCCTTACATTTTAAACAGGCTACCCCCACCCAGGGGGTGTGTAGCTCTCACACAATCTCCATGCCTTCCTCTTCCACAGGCTCAAGATGTATACAAAGCAAGCATCCTGGCTTCCTGGAAATCACTCAGCCAAACCTCTAGACTCCCCAAGTTGACACAATGTATCAACCATAACAACTTATTTCTCCTTCCCAAAGTCCAATGACCATGAAAATAAACATCTGAATCAATTTAGGACATCAAAGCAGCCCCAGCAGTGCAACTAAAGACAAAAAGACTACTTTCAGAACTGCTTCAGAAAGTGGCAAAGATGGTGGGTGTTGAAATTCAGTTGCAGCATTCTGAGGGAGCTTAATGGCAATGTGTCTCTGACTGTAACAAATTTTGAAAATTGGCACATTCATTCTAGTGTTTGATCACATCATGTATTTATTTTTCTCACACCACGCATTTAAATTTATCCCCAAATCTACCACCTGAATGGTTTTTAAAAGTGCTTCGTTTTCATAATCTGACCTAACTACCACACACAGACACACAGACACACAGACACACACACACACACGCACACACACATGCACACACACACACAATCACAACCATACACAGCAGTTCTTTCTTCATGACCTTCTGGATCAGATGGCACCTGGCTTTCTGCATGGTCAGATCCAATGTCCTGTTTTTTCTTCCATAGCAAATTAGTTTTGCCAAAAAACATTTCCACTTCCATGATTTTTTAGTTTAAAAAAAAGAAGAAAATATATCAAATGACTGGTTGAACTGTTCCTGCTTCTGATGTCGTACCCCCACATTACAGCAAATTATCCCCCCTGGCAGAGATAATGTTGGAAAATGAGCATTCAGGTGTGTAACTGAGGGAAAGTTGTGGCCCATGGAGCAGGTTTCCTGAGCCACAAGAGGGGGATTTTGCAAAGCTTGTGCTGCTGGGATAATCTGCTGCTTCCTGCTGTTCACACAGCTGCTGGAGTCACTTTTATGGGCACAGCGCCAGGTCTTGGCATCCTCTGCTTTCTTGACTGTGGGGATGACTGCCTGGTCATAAGAGTTATTTGTTGCACTGATTGAACATAGAATACTACCTAGATTTCCTCTGTAAAACCCAAAACACAAACAAAAAACAAAAACAAAAAAGGAACCAACCTAGAAAATTTTTCTCTATTTGTTTAGATCCAGGGTCCAAAAGGTTTTTCTGTGAAGCAACTTATATAGTCACTGGGAATCCACTTGCACAAAACAGCCACAGATAAAATGTCGATCCATGAGTGAGGCAGAGTTGCAATGAACTTTATTTACAGACCCTGAAATCTGAATTTCACACAATTTTCACGTGTCAGGAAGAGTACCTTCCTATTGATTTTTTAAACATTTAAAAATATAGAACATTCTTTGTGTACAGGTGTACCAAAATAGGCACACCTTGATGTAGATAAAAAGGAAAAAAGAAAAGGGATGCGCCATGCAGAAGTCCCTTGTAATACTGGCCCCTGGCTGGAGAAGGGGCTGCTCTGTGTTCTGAAGGATGTGTGATGATAAATTCACTGCCCAACACTTTGAAAGGGAATCTCAGACTCCTCAAGGAGGAAGGCGTCTTAGAGAACATTGAGATACAACAGCAAGGAGGCTGGGAGAGTAAGCGGAGTCTCAGGGAAATTAACTAGCTGACTTGGGGCTCTGCAAGTAGCAGTTTCTAGTCTTCCAAATTTTCTAATGTAAGAAAATGGGGAGGAAAAGGAAGTCCAAGCAGCACCAGTGAATTTTGCGAGAATCCTCCAATCCTCACTGTCACCAAGATGGACAAAAGGTAGCTTGTAGCCGAATTACTACCATGACAAGATTCAGGTCTAGACTGAGTTCCGCTTGGGAGGGTGTCATTACCTCCCCTTGCCCCTTACCACTTAGGAGAAGGAAAGAGAATGAATGTAGCAATAAGTAATAATAGCTATCACTAAACATATTTCCTTCATTGCAATATAGCATGTGTGTTGAAAACACAATTTCTGCTGGACTTGGCAGAGATCCCAGCACTCTGGGAAGTAATCCCAGCAGTCTGCAAAACTGAGGTAGGAAGATCACAAGTTCAAGCCTAGTCTGGACACATTAGTGACATAACGAGACATTGCTTTAAGATAGAAAATGAAAATGGGGGCGGAGATCTAGCTCAGTGAAAACACACTGGGTTCAGTCCGCAGTACTACAAAACAAACAAACAAAGCCTTTATGATTTCTGAAGCCACACATTTGGGAACTGAATCCCATCCTACCACATACTCCCCATGGGACCATGGCACATTCTTTAATCTCTGTGTTTCAGTTTCCTTACCTGTAAAATAAGATTACTTTGAGGGCGAAGTAGTACTTGATGTGTTGCAGGTATCTCGGCTTTCGCCTCATTGTCAGAATGGCCATTTAGGATCATTAGTGATCTGTCACCTAATGACTCTGAGCTTCCCTTAATGATTCCCACATTCCCAGAGTCCCGGGATGTGGGCTTGTGTCCCATGAAGGGAAAGGCAGAGAAATAAATAGAACTATGGTGGACACCTCCAAGTGTGTCTATGTATACATCTGTGGAAACTTTCTCCATCGGCATTGTTTTAAAACTACAAGACTGATAAAAATTCTTGCTTTTGAGAAATACCGACAGCTCCTTTTGGTGTGGTCTTGGCACTGAGGTTCCAGCTTTGGTGAAATGGGAATAGGATGGCTTGATTTTCTCTTCTTGACTTTTATCTCTCATGGACTTTATAATAGGAATCCAAATACAGTCAATGTGGCCTGGAGAGGACTGTAGGACTCCCACCTCTGCTGCCACATTTTTTCATACGAAGATGGTATACAATAGGACGTTGCAAGTTCCTGATTTGCCTCAGAAATGGAGCAGAAGATCTGAGGAGGCTTAGCTCAGGGGCAGGGGTTCCTGCGTGCAGGCTGCCACATCCAGCCTCAAACTAGAAAGCATGACACATCCAGAAAGTCAGAGTCTATGGCCTGATCAAGAAGGCACTGATGGAAAAAGGACAACGGGAAAGGCAACAGCATGCTTGGTGAACGAAAGGGCCATCTGGCATATGGAGACCAGGCTAGGGCTCCAGACCAGCAGACTCTCTGTGAATGCTGGTGGGAAGGGGGATGGTAACAAGGCTGAGAAGGGTCCCTGGGGTAACCTCCAGAGGGTCAAGCCTTGATTGTGAAGCAAATGCACTCCTGAGCTAGGAGCTGTCCGGGAAGACTCAGCAGCACCCAGAAATGAGATAGCCCAGGGAGCAGGGGTGTCGAGGGGATGTTATGCTCAACATAACTGAGCCCACAATCTCTTGCCTTATTTCTCTGTAATTAACTCATTCGCTTAGCAGTACTGAGGATTGAGCCAAGGGCCTTCACACTGAGCTGCATACATCACAGCCCTTTAGAAAAGTAGTTCTTCATTTTATTAAGAATAATTCCCAACAGGTTAGGAAGAAAACTTACTGAGTTTGCTGAGTTTTCAAAAAAACTTTTAATGAAGATCTATTTACCAATAAACAATAAACCATCTGCAGAACTATTACATGCTGGGCAAAGAGGCTGCAAAAGAGACATGCAACATAAAAAAGATAACAATATAAAGGAAGACAATCTGTTGAGTATTAAAAACCATCTTAATATGAGCTCTTTGCAATCAGCACAGAATTAGTTATCAAATCCAAAACACCGAGGGACACAGTCAAGCTCAGCCCTTTTTATTTAATTACTTACTTAATTTTGAGACAGTCTCACTAAGTCACTAAACTATGGGGGATTGGCTTGAACTTACCATCCTCCTGCCTCAGCTCCCCCGCCCCCAGAGTGCTGGAATTACAGCTGTAAGCCACCACATCTGGCTAAGAAGACAAATCTTTTTGTGCTAGAAGTTAGAATCTTCTGAGGATGACAGTTGTTCCTCGGAATGATACAAGGGCCTAGGATTAGCCATTTAAATACTTCCAGCAGTGTTGAAACTGGAAATTTTCTTGAGGTGGAGGAAACTCTTGGTAAATCTGAGTACAAAAAAAAGTAGTAACTGCATTCCTAGAAAACTCAGTAAGTACTGTAAGAGAAATTTTCTCTAGTAACAATGATACATGAGCTGTGCTAAACCACCCTCCTTTCCCCCTTCCAGGAGTTAAGCTGTTACAATGTGTAGCCGCCCAAGGACAGAGTAAACCGGAGGGCCTGAACTGTCAAGATAGGACAAACCTCATGACTAAGGAATTTGTAAAATATACCTTTCCTGGGCTACTTCTATCCATATTAGGAAACAACCTCTGCCACTAACCCCAGACCTCCACGTAGCTATTTCCCCCAGTGAATGTAAAAGCCCCTTTAAAGTAACCAATGCCATCTGCTTCTGTAACCGCGCTTGCAA